>CABHPQ010175932.1:0-47147 GCA_902168405.1 Peromyscus aztecus | reverse complement strand
TTCCCACATGTATACATTCCTAATTGACCTTCTCATTGAATAAAGCATTTAAGAGTGAAAATAGTCCTTATGAGATGGTTAGTTTTATGTGCCAACTTGAATTAAAAGATATGGGTTAAATATTAACCAGAATGCTGGTTAAATGTTATTTCTGGATATACTATAATAGTGTTTCTGAAAGAAATTCACATTGGAACCACAGACTAAGAAGAGTGTTCTCACCACTGTGGGTGGGCATCATTCAGTGTATGTGCCGCACTGTCCTCTAAGGTTCAGCCGTCCTCTTCTCCTGCCACTCAACATCAGCACATTGGTACTTAGACCTTTAGATTAGGACTGGATCTTTATTACAGCTGTGCTGGGTACCAGCTTGAAGATGGCAGGTCACGGCACTACTCAGCCTCCTCAACACTCTCTCTGTCTCTTTCTGTGTGTGTGTGTGTGTGTGTGTGTGAGAGAGAGAGAGAGAGAGAGAGAGAGAGAGAGAGAGAGAGAGAGAGAGAGAGAGGGAGAGGGAGAGGGAGAGGGAGAGGGAGAGGGAGAGGGAGAGGGAGAGAGAGAGAGAGAGAGAGAGAGAGAGAGAGAGAGAGAGAGAGAGAGAGGAGTGAAAATTCCTGCAAAGTCTGAAAGACAATTCCCTGAACTGGAGTTAAAAGTAGGTGGTTGTGAACTCCCTGACATGGGTACTGGAAACCAAGCTTGGGTCCACTAAACCATCTTTCCAGCCCAAGTGCACTAGTTTGGTTCCCATTGCTGTGATTAAAAACCCATGACCAAAAGCATCTTAAGAAGGGAAGGGTTTATTTCAGGTTACACTTCATGGTCTACCACCAAAGGAAGCGAGGGCAGGAGCTCAAGGTAGGAACTGGAGAAGAGACCAAGGAGGAATGCTGCTTACTGACTTTCCCTCCATGGCTCACTCAACTTGCTCCTTTATACAGCCCAGGACCACCTGCCTAGGGATGGCACCACCCACAGTAAGCTGGGCCCTCCCACATCATTCATTAACCAAGAAAATGCCCCCAGAGACTTGCCTACAGGCCAACCTGATGACATCTTCTCAGTTGAGGTTCCCTCTTCCAGTATGGCTCTAACTTGTGTCAAGTAGGCAAAAACTAACCAGCACTAACCAGTTCATATTTTAGAAGAAAAAATCTATTATTTAAAAGGCAATAAGCACTGTAAACAAATGGCCTTATAATTGGAAGTCGAGAATGACAAAGACGATGAACAAGAACAGACGCAGTCATCTCTGTTACACTCAGAGTCAGTCCTCCAGTGGGAGGAGGACAAGACCATGGCAAGAACAGGATTCTGGGCTGGAGAGATGGCTCAGAGGTTAAGAGCACTGACTACTCTTCCAGAGGTCCTGAGTTCAATTCCCAGCAACCACATGGTGGCTCACAACCATCTGTAATGAGATCTGGTGCCCTCTTCTAGCCTGCATTCATACATGCTGTATACATAATAAATAAATAAATCTTTAAAAAAAAAACAGGATTCTTCCCACAACTCATCAGCCCAGAAAATATTTTCAACAAACTCATAGAAGAAAATTTTCCTAACATAAAGAAGGATATGCCTATAAAAGTACAAAAAGTATACAGAACACCAAAACAGATTGGACCAGAGAAAAAAGTCCCCTTGCCACATAATAATCAAAACACTAAACATACAGAGCAAAGAAAGAATATTAAAAGCTGCAAGGGAAAAAGAGCAAATAACATATAAAGGCAGACTTATTAGACTCTCACCTGACTTCTCAATGGAGACTCTACGAGCCAGAAGAGCCTGGACAGATGTGCTGAAAACTCCAAGAGATGCCAACCCAGACTAGTATACCCAGCAAAACTCTCAACCACCATAGATGGAGAAAATTAGATATTCTATGATAAAGTCAAATTTAAACAATATCTATCTACAAATCCAGCCCTACAGAAAACATGAGAAGGAAAATTCCAACCCAAAGTAGTTAACTATATCCATGAAAACACAGGAAATAATCTCATACCAGCAAAACCAAAAGAAGGGAAACACACATGCATACACACAGGCACCACCAACAACAACAAAATAATAGAAATCAACAATCATTGGTCATTGATACTTTTCAATGTCAATGGACTCAATACCCTAATGAAAAGACAAAGACTAACAAAATGAAAGAAAACAGCATCCATCCTTCTGCTATATCCAAGAAACGTACCTCAAAATCAAAAATAAACATTACCTCAAAGGTAAAGGGTTGGAAAAAGATATTCCAAGAAATGGACCTAATAATCAAGCTGGTGTAGCCATTTTAATATCTAACAAATAGATATTAAATAGATAGACTTCAAATCAAAACTAATTAAAAGAAGGAATACCAAGATAACATCCACCAAGATAACATTCTTAACATCTATGTCCCAAACACAAGGGCACCCAAGTTTGTGAAAGAAACACTACTACAGCTGAAATCACTTACTGACCCTCACACACTGATAGTGGGAGACTTCAATATCCCACTCTCACCAACTGACAGATCATCCAGACAAAAGCTAAACAGAGAAACACTGGAGCTAACAGACATTATAATCCAAATGGATCAAAAAGATATTCTCATGACATTTCACCCAAACACAAAAGACTACCTTCTTAGCACCTCATGGAACTTTCTCCAAAACTGGCTGAATACTCAGACACAAAGCAAGTCTCAACAGACCCAAGAAAATTGAAATAACTCCATGTATCCTATCTGATCATCATGGATGAAAGCTGGATTTCAACAACAGAACTCTTTATTTTGTTGTATGTACTTCTGCCTTGACGTCTGCCCATCTCCTCGTGGATTTGTTCTTGGACTTATCAGTGCTCTTGGTCCAGACAAAGCTGACAGATTCGGCGTTTCAGGAAGCCTCTGGCCCAGATGGGAGCTCCGAGCCAGATGGGAGCTGGGGGCTGATCTCTGAGTCTCAGGAAGTGGCGGGGGTCTCGGGCAGATGGGTGTGGGGGCAGGGCGTGTAGATTGCAGGGTCTGCAGGGCCGGGGGGGGGGGGGGGGGGGGGGGGGGGGGGGGGGGTTGTCTAGGAGAAGGGGAACCTTCCCGCTGGGGCTGCCCGATGGCCAGAACCTGGGTCTAAGTTGGGCAGGTCTTACCCAGAACGGCTGGTGCCCAGGGATGGGACCTAGGGGCAGGCCTCCTCAACAACAGAACTCATGGAAACTGAACAACTTTCTTCTGAATGAAAAATGGGTCAAGGCAGAAATAAGGAAAGAAATTAGCTGGGCGGTGGTAGCACACACCTTTAATCCAAGCACTCGGGTGGCAGAGGCAGGCGGATCTCTATGAGTTCCAGGCCAGCCTGGGCTACAGAGTGAGTTCCAGGAAAGGTGCCAAAGCTACACAGAGAAACCCTGTCTCAAAAAAAGAAAGAAAGAAAGAAAGAAAGAAAGAAAGGAAGGAAGGAAGGAAGGAAGGAAGGAAGGAAGGAAGGAAGGAAGGAAGGAAGGAAGGAAGGAAGGAAGAGAGAGAGAGAGAGAGAGAGAGAGAGAGAGAGAGAGAGAGAAAGAAATTAAAGACTTCTTAGAATTCAATGAAAATGAATGCCCATCATACCCAAGCTTGTGGTACACAATGAAAGCAGTGCTAAGAGGAAAGTTCATAGCACTAAGTGCCTACCTAAAAAAATTGGAGAGATCTTATACTAGCAACATAACAGCATACCTGAAAGCTCTAAAAACAGTGGTTGTCAACCTTCCTAATTCTGCAACCCTTTAATACAGTCCTTTATGTTGTGGTGACCCCCAACCGTAAAATTATTTTTTTGTGTGTTTTTTTCGAAACAGGGTTTCTCTGTGTAGTTTTGGTGCCTGTCCTGGATCTCGCTCTGTAGACCAGGCTGGCCTGGAACTCACAGAGAACTGCCTGGCTCTGCCTCCCAAGTGTTGAAATTAAAGGTGTGCACTGCCACCACTGCCCGGCATAAAATTATTTTTATTACTACTTCATAACTGTAATTTTGCTACTGTTATGAATTATAATGTAAATATCTGTGTTTTCCTATGGTCTTAGGTGACCCCTGTAAAAGGGTCATTCAAACCCCCAAAGTTGAGAACTATTGCCCTAAAACAAAAGTAAATAAGCACACCAAGAGGAATAAAAGGCAAGAAATAATCAAACTGAGGGCTGAAATCAATAAAATAGGAACAAAGAGAACAACACACACAATCAATGAAACAGAGCTGGTTCTTTCAGAAATCAGTAAGATAGACAAACCCTTATCCAAACTAACCAAAAAGCAGAGAGAGAATATCCAAATTAACAAAATCAGAAACGAAAGCGGGACATAACAACAGACACCAAGGAAATCCAGAGAATCATAAGGACATACTTAAAAACCTGTACTCTACCAAATTGGAAAATCTAAAAGAAATGGATAGTTTTTTTTATAGGTACCACTTACCATAGTTGAAGCAAGATCAGATAAACAATTAAATAGACCTATAACCCCTAGTGAAATAGAATCAGTCATTAAAAGTCTCCCATCCAAAAAAAAAAAGCCCAGGGCCAGACAGTTTTAGCACAGAATTCTACCAGACTTTCAAAAAAAAAGTTAATACCACTACTCAAATTATTCCT
This sequence comes from Peromyscus aztecus, assembly GCA_902168405.1. NCBI lineage: Eukaryota > Metazoa > Chordata > Mammalia > Rodentia > Cricetidae > Peromyscus > Peromyscus aztecus. Next base: position 42,526 of record CABHPQ010175932.1, on the reverse strand, counting down.
CAAAATAGAAACAGAAGGAACATTACCAAATTCATTTTATGAGACCACAGTTACACTGATACCCAAACCACATAAAGACTCAACGAAGAAAGAGGATTACAAACCAATTTCCCTTATGAAAATAGATGGGAAAATGCCTATAAAATACTTGCAAACCAAACCCAAGAACACATCAAAAATATCATCCATCATGACCAAGGAGGCTTCATCTCAGAGATTCAGGGATGACTCAATATATGAAAATCAGTCAATATAATCCACCACATAAATAAGCTGAAAGAAAAAACTCACATGATCATAGAATTTGATGTAGAAGAGGCCTTTGACAAAATCCAACACACTTCATAATAAAAGTCTTGGAGAGATCAGAGATACAAGGGACATACCTAAACATAATAAAAGCAACTTACAGCAAACCTACAGCAGCATCAAATTAAATGGAGAGAAACTCAAAGCAATTCCTCTAAAATCGGGAACAAGACAAGGCTGTCCACCCTCTTCCATATATTCAGCTTAGTACTTGAAGTCTTAGCTAAAGCAATAAGACAACTGAAGGAGATCAAGGGGATACAATATTAAAGGAAGAAGTCAAAGTATCATTATTTGCAGATGATATGATACTATATCTATTCAATATAGTACTTGAAGTTTTAGCTAGAGCAATAAGATAACTGAAGGAGACCACAGGGATTCAATGTGAAAGGAAGAAGTCAAAGTATCTTTATTTGCAGATAGTCCACTGAATTAACTAAGTAGGGCACACATGGGCTCACAGAGAATAAAATGGCAAGCACAGCCCTGCAATATGAAGGCTTCGCCTTGTCATGTATATTGTTCATGTTTGGTTGTTGTCTCTTGGAGGCCTGCTCTTTTCTGATGGAAGACAGAGGAGGAGTGGATCCAGAGGGGAAAAGGAAGTATAGGGGGAAACTAGGAGGAGTGGAGGGAGGGGAAATTGTGGTCATGATGTATTGTATAAGAGAAGAATCTATTTTAATAATTATTATTATTAATAATAAATTCCAAAAAAGAACAGGATTCTTCAATTTAGTGTTTCAGTGCTCAGATTGTTCTTCAAATCACACTGTACAGGAATGGGTTAATGCCAACATAAAATAAATATTTATATGCCCTAAAGTTTCCAACTAGGAAGGCAAAGAAGCTCAGATATCAACACCCAGCATGAGCAGCGATGTGGGTGAATGCAGAATTGCTGGAATCAAATTTCACCGGCTTTCAACTCTTCTCTATTTTTCTAAAGGACTAAATATGTCCCAGATATTTGGGAACCTGTTGTTAGACAATGCAACTGAATTATTAATACTCACAAAGAGAAAGCCATGGGAAGAAAGAGAGACGCTAGTATACTCTTGGCTGTGGGGAAGGTACTTGCAAACTGCTAAGCGCCATAAAAGCAAAAGAATAGACCTTGAACCATAAATCCTTAAACGTGTGGCTCTCATCCACTACCTTCAAGGCAGGAATTATGTTTTACATAACAAATGATTTCTCCATTCATCTTACTATAGCAGTTTGCATGGCAAAGACTACAAAGAGAATGATGAATGCCTTCTACTCCCCTACTCCTCATGCCCACTGGTACACACCCACATGCAAAATGAGCCTCCCATTTGTGTTTCTCAAATACCAGGCAACTTGCATGCATCATTAAAAAATGTATGGTTTTTATTTTGAATTATGTCTAGGTATGTGTATATATATCTACATGTGAGTATGTACAATGAGTATATGTATCTATGTGAGGGTATATACACATGAGTATGTGTATCTACATAAGAGTATGTGCACATGAGGGTGTGTGCACACAAGTGTATGTATATACATGTGGCTATGTGCACATGAATGCAATTGCTTGCAGGTGCAGAAGCTAGAGGCATAGATTCCCTGGGGCTGTGAGCTGCCTCACATGGGTTCTGGAAACAGAACTTGGGTCCTTTACAAGAGCAGCATGTGCTCTTAACACCGAGCCATCTCTCCAGAACTGAATGTGCTTTTTACTGATCTGTTCTGAACATCTTTGGTCCAAAGAAAGTTCCTTACTTCCTTCATCCTTGCTCACTACACAGGAAGGAAAAATGAATAAAAACCTGGGCTCAGAAATTTCTAAGCCAGAAAAAATTCTTCCCTAGCCTATTATCTTAAATCCCATGAGTGCATATCATCAAGCCATCACCCAAGATAGGTGATCCCATGCCTCTGTCTACTTTTTCTCTAAACCTTACACTGACCCAAAGAAGTTATCCTTCCCACTTAGGATGAGCCACACAGGGACACTGGAAATGAGAGTGTCTTCCTGAGCTAGACACCAAGGGTGTGGTTTGCCCAAATGTGAAAACAATTTAAAAAAATCCTTCTGTGTGTCTCCTGGCTAGGAAGAGACAAGAGCTGTTAGGGCTAGAGTGCAGGTCATTAATCTTCTGTAAGAGTCATTCCTGAAATTGAATTGAGTTCAGTAGAAGAGGTACTGGAGTATCTAGACAGGACTGGGCTAAACATTTGAAATACATTTCTCTCCACAGCCTTTTGGATTTAGGAGGAATCCAAGCCCCACAGAGAGATACTTGCTATGGGGGACAGGAGATAAGGAGCATTCAGCCTTCCTGGGAGGGGGAACAAAAAAGATTTGCTGAGAGAAGTCTTCAATCTGGTAAGGGGTCTGCATTGATGTCTGTCCCACCAGCAACACTCCTCCTGGCCTTGGAGCACCACTGTCTTGCTTGTCAAATACAATAGATACCCTCAAGTGACAACTGAGCACCCTAACTGGCATTTGGCATGGTCCTCTTGAGAGTCTCTTCAAACGACATTGGATTGCAATCCTCCTGCTGCCACATAAAATGCACTTCTTTCTACACAACATGTACTCGTTGTTTTTTCTGTGGTCCAGCTGAAGCCTTAGTTCATCTAGGAAGCAACTGTCTACATAACAAATATTTGCTTTTCTATAATTCCTTTCCCCTCTGCACAGTCACAAATTTGTTCAGATGTTATTTCAAAATGGCCTCTGCTGTCTATGAGTACCTCATCTCCCTCCAGAGAAAAAAAATCTCAAAATGTACTAAATGCAGGATTCTAACAGGTAGTTCAAAAAGCAGAAGGCTGCTGGAGTCAGTGAATCCCTGACCCAAAACTCTTGGGATGGGCGGTTCTCTGGTCAGCACTGTAGCCGATCACCCAGTTTCGATGATAATACATTTCTCGTTGTTGCAGGAATCTGTGCTGAGAAGCAGCCCTCTAAGGTGGTGATGGTAAAGAAGCATTTGAAAGGGGAGTGCCTGGAAAATTACGGCTGAACTTCACGTCCAAGATTTCCCACACACCGGTTGGTGGTCTCTAAACAGTCATTTCTAAAATGTATTCACTCTCCCATAGATGCTGCAGCAAATCACCTCCATACCTAGCAACTTAATAGAAATCTGTTCTCCAATGGCTCTACAGTTTAAAAAATACAAAATCAAGGTATCACAGGAAAACATTGCATCCAGTCTACAGGAGAGTCCACTCCTTACCTTCTCCTGGCTTCAGATGGCTGATGGTAGACTGGTTTATGGCTGTGGCACTCGAATCTCTGTCTCCATGGTAACCTGCCTGCTCCTCCTTTCTCTGTCAAATCGCTCTCAGGTAATCTTTTGTAGGGAAATTTGTCATTGGGTTTAAAGTCCACCCACACAATCCAGGCTGGTCACTATCAACTGGCCCTTCACTTAGTCACATCTGCAAAGATCCTCTTTTCAAAGAGTCACATTCACAAGATTCCACAATTAGGATCTGAACCTTTTTGCAGGCCACCACTCAACCTGCTAAGCAGGGCTTTTCTAAGGCGTATTCACTTCCCACAAATGCTATAACCAATCACCCCCAAACTTGACAACTTAATAGAAGTTTATTCTCCAATGGCTCTACAGTTCAAACATTCAAAATCACACTATCATAATTCCCTGAACTTTTTTCTCTAAAATGGTGGTTACAAGGCAAGCTCATCCCTGAGCTGAAGAATGGCAAACTATAAAGCCACCTGCTGCTCCTGCATCATTGCCTGAAGTGTGTAGCAGGAGTACACATAAGCGGTTTGGGGGAAGAAAGTGAACTAAGTCTGCCCTCCAAGATATTTAACACAATAGGAAAAGTCAACATGTACACAGTACAAGAAAGCAGACCAGCAATGAGAGCAGGGTTTTGTTAACAAGAATAGAGCTAAAGACCATTCATTCCCATCCCTTCTGTTCCTCCCTCCCGTGCTCTTACTAGCCTGAATTTAAACATCTGATATACACCACAAATAACTATTAGCTCATGTTTTGATTCACCTCTTTTATGGGTACTAAAAGGGACTGGATACCCTTTGCTAACGGTGACCTTATTAGAGTTCTATGAGTCCCAAATCTAAACCTGTCACATTAAAAATATAGATTATATAAAAATTTGGTAAATAGTGAAAAGGCTCTCAAAAGAAATCAAAAGGTATAGGAGTAATAGTATTTCTTTAATAATGTGGGTCTATGGGTAATTCCCTGTAAAGGAGACTACATTGGTTGGATGTGGTGGTGTACATCTGTAATCCCAGCATTCAGGAAGCTGAAAGGGGAGGGGGAATCATGAGTTCAAGGCCAGCCTCAGCTACATAGCAAGACTTTCTCAACAAAAAAAAAAAAAAAACCTCTATCTGGGAGGTAGCTCAATAGTACAGTGCCTTCCTAACATACATGAAGGCCTGCACTTGATCCTCAACAGTAACACAAAAAAGAGAACACATACATACATACATACATACATACATACATACATACATATATAACACATCATAAATTGGCACAAATTATTTTATATAATGCATAACGTGAACCCTTTATAGATCTCCAGTTGCCTTTGATGCCTGTGAGGCTGGGTAAAGTCTACCACAAACAGTTGTAACAATTTTACTTCTGCTTCATGGGAGCCTTCACATCTCCATTTCTTTGTCTCTCTCCATGATTCTTCACCTTTATTCAGGCAGAAATAACATTAAATCACTTTCCCATAAAGACTTAACTTCTACCGCCAGCTCAGGGTCAGCAGTCAGGGCTAAAATGGAAAAAAGTGCTGATTGATAGGGCTTTAAAGACTGGTTCAGGGGCTGGAGAGACAGCTCAGCAGTTAAGAGTACTTGTTGCTCTTGCAGAGGACCTGGGCTCAGGACCCAGAACCCTTATGTTGGCTCACACCCATCTTTAATTCCAGTTCCAGGGGATCTAGTGGCCTCTTCTGAACCAGGTGTGCATGTGGTACACATACATACATGCAAGCAAAACAAACAAACAAACAAACAAATCAGAAAAAGAGTACTAGTTCAGGTTCAGATGTCTTAAAAGAAAGGCAAATATCTAAAATGGTTCCATGTCTTCAAAGCTTGGCTTCCAATCACTGCTTCTCATCAAATTATACTGCTCTGCTGCTTCCCAATGGCAAAGGTCCATTTTCTTTAGTTTTAGGATATTTTTGCCTTGTGTTCAATTTGTTAATTGGTTGGAGCACTTTGGACACTTGAAGGACAACACAAAAACATAGTCAACTTATTACGAATGTGTCGTTGCAGAAAGGAAATAAGGAAATGAGGAAAGAGACAATCTCCTTGAGGGATCAGAGTGAACACATGGAGTATACATTCTGTTTGAGTGAGCAGATGGTGGGAAGAACACAGGAGAAAGCCTTTGTAAACACCCAGGGCTACTTCAATAGGAAAGGCTTCATATAGCATGAGTGCAGAATTTCCATAAAGGATGTCTATCCTTCAAGAATTCATCTTTCTAATCCTCAAGGCTTAAAGTTATAAGTTATAGAAGAAAATCTCATTTAGCAAAATGGGAAATATAATGTCTATTAATGCAATAATTGCCTACCTGGTTCCCCACACACAGAGAGCACTTCCTACGTGGAAAACATCCTAAGATAGTAGAGAGTTTTATGGATAGTTCTCACTCTCTTATATAGTCAGCAAATCAAATTATTGATTAGCATGGGGTCACATACACTTTCATAGACCTGATAAATTGGGGTTGAGGGCCATAAACTGATCATCTAACAATTTTTCAGCTAAAGGAACGCCCAACTGTATAGGTCCAAAGTATGTGTCTTCCAAAGAGGTCAGTAGCTGGGCCTCATTCACACACTGTGCCTCCATAGCACCCTACTCAGAAAGAACGTTGGGGGGAAATTTGCCCTCAATGGCAAAACAGTCATTCGAATCCATGCAACTGAAAATACATGTGTTTTGACTTGTACCTTTACATTTCAGTCCAGCATTTTCCTACTTCCCTATTGAACTCCCTCCTCCTCCTCCTCCTCCTCCTGCATCTTCTTATTTATATAAGGCCTGGTATGTAGCCCTAGGTGACCTACGAATTCATTATATAAACCAGGCTGAACTCAAACTTAAAGCAACCCTCCTGCCTCTCCCCTTCCCTGCTCCCCACCCCATCAGGAGTGCTGACATTACATGTGTGCACCACCACATGGACTCACTATGGAATCCTTCTGAAGGCAAGGGCTCAAGAGTGCAAAAGGAAACTGTCGCCTTCAGTGAAACCATCCTTACTACAGCAGGCTCAAGTCTACCAAGTTCATTCCAAATGCATACTAACTCACATACAAAATTTCTCCGAAGAACACTCATCAGTTTCTTTGTCCAAGAAGAGTTCCAAAAAGGTCTGGAAGGCAGGAAAGACAGGAGCCAATGATAGTACCAAAGCAATGGTGGGTGGAGTAAGGACTTCAATAGACAACAGGCTGTTGACCACTGGCCAAGTCTCGCCGAGTGCCCTCCTACAAACCACCAACTTCAGACACAAAGGCAAATGGATTGTCTGGCAGAGACGCCCTAGTTTATGAACTTACCAGAGACATTTTTCTCCTTTGGCCCTTTCATTCATTTTGAAAGCCTCCAATTCCCTGTATTAATCCCCACCCAACTTAGATTGCCTAGAGTGATCTCCATTCTCTTGACCAAATCCTGACTAATCCAATAAAAAAACAAAAAAAAATGATTTTCAGGTTGATTGTTTTGACACTTATAATGTAAAACAATATATTTGATTTAATCCAAACAACTAGGATTATAATTAGCATTTCTATTGAATCAGATAATAATGGTCATTTCCAACCAATCTTCACCCTCTGAGATTATCTAGAACCGGGATTATATGACTTGCTGATTAACCAGCATCCGTTTGGCCGTGAAGGAACTCTGTACTTCACATAGACGGCATTACTGAATGTTAACAATGATCCCCGGATAATTTAATATCATCTCCAATTTACAGTTGAGGAAGCCACAGCTGAGGTACATAGGGTGATTCGCCCTGGGTAACGAAGCCAGGAATGAGAAAGATTTGAAATCAAATCCAATCCCATCCAAACCTTTTCTGCTTCCCTAATTGGCTTTTCACACGGTTAGTAAGCCTTGATCGCTTTTGGTGATCGATACGCGGTAACCAACATTGTGCATTGTTCTGTGGCTACAACAACATTCTTAAGTCTTTTGGTTCTCCCAGACTTCATGGCAACCCTCCCAGCCAGTTCCTGGTAAGCATGCTTATGATGTAGGAGATGGCATGAACACCATTCAGCGTCTCCAAGGAAGGGGCTCTTAGGAGTCACAAAGTCACTGATAAAGGTACTGACTGAGGGGAGTGGATTTACAACAACCACCTCAAAAACATTGTTCTCCAGAGAGCATGTCACCAAAGGACATGCGCCCTGGATTCTCCTGGATCTTCTAGGATGCACAAGTATCGACATCCTTCTTCTGAGGACCACCGCTTCCTTCACCCTGTCTGGAAGTTCTGAGGCTGTTACAAAGAACGCATGCCCTTTTTCCGTGGGAACAATGCAACAGCAGAGCTCTCTCTCTTTGGCAGGCAGCCTACTCAAAATATGCCCATTGGACTTCACAGCGAGAGGTTTGGCATCACCTAGAGGTAAGAGATTGTACCACTAGCAATCTTCCCTGCCAATTCTTCCGCATGACAAAGCACATGCGCATGCAAATGAGCTGATCCTTCTCTGGCAGAGTAAGCCGCACCTGGAAGTCAGTTTGCATGAGTGCCAGACAGAGAAGATGTGACTGTGAGGTACCTGGGAGGCTGCCACAAAGCCGGCTGGGAAAATCCCCACCTGGGATGCCTGAGATAACATTTAGTCATCTCCTGAGATAATTGGATTCTGGAAAGGGATCTAGGCTAATAATAGAATCAAGTCGGAAGGTTATCAACCTGTTGAAAGGTTAGGAGTATTTGCCTATTGACTCAAGTATTCAAGATGGAAAGCCATCAAAGTTCAAATAAATTAATGAAATGCAAGTCTACAAGCAGACAGTGTGTAGCCTGTTAAGTAGTTTTAGAAAGATCTTTAGAGTTAGGTCATCTCTTCAAATAATAGAACATGCAGAATTTTTATGAAGAGCCAGAAAAATCTCAGTAAAAATGAAGAGACGTAGCTCCATCACTGAGCCACCAAAATAATGATGTTATTATAGAATCAATTCAAACCAAGAAAATATTTCTTCCGAGAGTTTATTAGTCTACGATCCAACCCATTTTTCAAACACGCCCCTCCTCTTTAACTATCATGAATTTTCTAATGATAATGTTGGCTTTTAAACATGACTGCATGCTAACTGGGAGCGGGATATACCACCACTTCTGAGATATTAGTCTGTTGCTATAGCCCCAGTTCCAAGGGATCTGACAGCCTCTTCTGACCTACTCAGGCACAAGAAACACATTTGGTACACAGACATACGTGCAGTCAAAACACTCCTCCACATAAAATCAAATAAATATTTTTAAAATATTGAAAGAAAAAAAATGATGGACAGTAACTGAGGAAGATACCCAGAATCAAACTCTGGCCTAAAATGTTCACACACATGAACACATGTATACACACACAGACACAGACACACACACACACACACACACACACACACACACACACGAGGGGGTTGGGGCGAAAGAGAAAAACTAATAGAATATAAGGCTGTAATTCTGAGTGGGCTGCAGGGCTAGCATACAAAAGATGATATAATGTTCATCCTATTCTTTTGGGATGCTCACTCTAGGGAATTCAGCCTTTTACATCATAATGACTGACCTGAAACCCTCATCCTAGAGAAGGTGGATAAAGAGACTCTACCCTGTAGTCCTGTAGCCACCCTCTGCAATTCTTAGTCATGTTTGTAGGCTGTCTCAGACTCTCTCCCCACCGGATTTTAGATGACTGCCACCCCAACCAACATCTATGGCAGCCACATAAGAGACTTCAAACAGGACCTGCTCAGTTGGGCCCTCTTCAGATTCCTGAAGCATAAAAGCACAGACAAGTCAAATGGTGGTTGCTTCATGCTACTAATTTCTGAGGTGATTTAGTATGCAAGAAAAGGCTCTGGAACAATCTATGAAAAGCAATTTTGATCATTCCCCAAATTTCCAAGTAATAATCGCTAATGCCTTTCACTTTACAATTTATAATTTTCAAAGTACAAGCGTATAAATGCTCTCATTTTATTTTTTTACAGTATCACGTGAAAAGGTATAATTAACAAGAAAATCCCTGAGATGGAGACAAATGTTTAATATCTCAAACAGAACTCAGATTGCTGTCATCTTACAACACAATAGATGTTGACTCTGCCGCCTCTCAGATGTGGCAAAATGTTTTAAGTGGCTAAAAATTTTCTCTCTTCAAAAGCACCAGATTATAATGGAAAAACTACAGCATTCATCTTTCATTTGTTGCTTCCGGGTTGGCTATCTCCTCATACATTTGTATGTTCTTATGCATTTTTAAAAAGTAGAATAAAGCAATTGGTAGAGAGAGTATATGGCAACCAATTCTTGTTTTCCTTTATATTCTTAACTAGGAATATGATTTCCCTGTAATTTTGCTTCAGTATTGCAAGAAATAGGCCAAGTTTCAGAAAATGAAGTAAAGCTGACTGTTAACCAAGTGTGGAAAGAGATATTTCATAACCGTTCTATGGATTTCACATCTTAAAACACACACTTTGGGAACTGATGGATTGGGAGTCCTCAAAATTTAGAATTTGCTTAATCCTAAAAGTGCCTACCAAATCTGGTGTGCTGTCTGGGTGATTCTGCATTCCCTGTATTAAGTTCCTACAATGGATAAGTCAACAAAAATGCATTGACTTTTTTTTTTAACTAAGAGCACTGATGTGATACAGAGAAGTATAAAAATGTGCTTCCAGTCTGAGAGAGGCCTACAGACTGGATGGGGCAATGCAGAAAGAAATTTGCATATGCAGAAGCAGCACAACGGTAGGGATAAATTTCCTGGTGTACCTGAGTGTTAGAGAGCTGAAGAGTGAAATGCTTTATAAGTTACAAAACACTGAGCAAATTTCATATAAATGGGCATATAAATTAAAACAGAATGCTTTCGTCCTCTAGTGGTTAAGAGCGGAAGAGACGTGGCTTAGAGGTTAAAAGAACACACTGCTTTTGCAAAGGGCTGGAATTTAGTTTTCAGCACCGGCATGGGGCAGCTCACAACTTCCTATAACCCTAGCTCTGAGAGATCCAATGCTCTCTTCTGGCCTCTGAGGGTACTGCAATTGCATGCACGGATAGATAGATAGATAGATAGATAGATAGATAGATAGATAGATAGATAGATGTACACACAAGTTTTAAATTTTAAAAAATGGTGGTTAACAAGTTCCATATTGCTTCTGCATCTTTTGTAGAAAACGTGAAGTTGTATATTACTGGTTGACTTTCACCATGAAGGTGTTGAACTGTTCCTTATAGGCTCACCACAAAGAAAAGGCCTATCACTGGCTGCCAATCTCTTCTAATTATGTACATCACAGAGAAGAAACAAATGTTTTCTAAGAGTTTTAACCAAATATATATATATATATTTATATATATATATATATATGTATGTATGTATGTGTGTGTGTGTGTGAGAGAGAGAATTAGAAAGGATTCACCATGAGTCACCAAACTGAGTATCAAACTGAGGTTCGTTTGCATAGATGATACACAATTAAAACAAAAAGAGCAACCCAGGTTTGGTGGTGTACATCTGAATAATGTCACAACATGAGAGACTGAGGTATGTTTGAAGTAGCCTGGGCTACCCAGTCAGTTCCAGACCAATCTGGGCTACAGGGCAAATCCTTGCCTAAATAAAAGGAAGGAAGGGAAGAAAGAGAGAAAGATGTGAGGAGGGAAAAAGGGTGGAAAAGACAGAGGGAGAAAAGAATGATGATATTTATAAAGCACTTTTAAAAGTATCTTAGAAAAATTCTAGATTCTACGACAATAAATATTTACTTATTCTTAATCTTTCTGGTTCTTTTTCTCTACCATCAGGGACATGCTATCTTCCAAAGAAATAAACTAATGAACCAAGTGACGTTCTCACTGTACCAGGTACTAAATTGTTACAATAAAGATACTGCTAAGAAATATGAGACAAGAGAAATACTGAAAACAAAACACTTAGTTCATTTGGATATGTTAAAAAAAAAAAAAAGCCAGTACCAAATTTTGTTCTTTTTAGAGCAATTCAAAAACTACCAGGATACACTAGAAACACCCTGTCTCAAAAACAAAGGACAGCAATAGCCAATCAATGTGGATGGTACTTAAAAATGACACCTGAGGTTGTCCTCTAGTCTCTTACACACAGAGACAAGCACACATGTGCACTCACACCTGCACACACACACATGCAATTACATGAAAGTATACCCCCACGTGCACACCCCAGAGAGAGAGAGGGAGGGTGATTCGTGTCTGTGTGTGTGTGTGTGTGTGTGTGTGTGTGTGTGTGTGTGTGTATCTATGTGTATGTGTGCGTGTCCCAGAGTTTGAACTCAGGTCATCAGGTTCAGCCATAAAGCACCCTTACTCATCAAGCCATCTGGCTAGATAATATTGGTGAAATTATTAAGGCCACTCCATGTAGTTAAAAGGGAGATTTATTTAATGGCATAACTTACAGATGAAGGGATAGGTAGGTTGCAGGGTCTGGGAAAGATGCATCGCAGTCAGGCGGTGTTCTCTGGAGAACTCTGCTCGGTCTACCTCCAGCATTCAGGGTCCAGGAAACAAGAGAGGGCAGCGCATCCGGATCTCGGGTCTTCAGGGCCCTCTCTTGGCCCCACCTTGTAGGCATGACAGTTACCAAAGTCTCAATGGGGGATGGAACTTCCAGACCAAAGCTGGAATGGCTACCCACTACAAGATAACACTTAAATCTTTAGACTGCATAATGCTTTGTTGTGTTGTGTTCAGTAGACATCCAGTAATATGTACCTTCCAATTGTGATAAACAGCAATAACTCAAGACACTGTCAAGTATCCCTGGAGACATTTGCCATTACACAGGAGAGAATGGGTGACCCTTGGTTGAGAACCACTCTGCTCAGAGTCTCCAGATGACAGCTTCCAGCTCCAAGTTCCTATCAGGGTATCAAGAGTGCCACAGAGATTCCCTTCATCCTCCTTTCCCACCCAGCCTTTGTAATTACATATGTCACTTTCTTTTCGGTATCCAGTTGAAAAACTTGACCAGCTGTTCACCTCAATAGCATTCCAAACCTATCTCAAAAACACCATCAAACAGTGTAAAACAGATGACAAGGTGTCCTGAACTATTGACATAGTTCAGAAACCTGATGAATAGGGCTTCTCTGCTGTTACCCAGAGGTTGACAGGAATGGTTTGGAGTCTCCCCACATGAAAGCACTCATCAGTGGCTATAAAAGATAACCTCTTACTGTGGCAGGAAATCAAAACTGCAATAAATTTCAAAAGAGAAGAATAAGGAGGAGGAGGAGGCATAACGGGGTGATGGAAAATCTCAAGTGAGGACAGACTGGGTGCAGAGAAAGGAAGGGAGCTGTGCAGGCCTTGACAGCTTCAGAGGGGATGACCTTGGCCTGACAGAACACTTCAAAAGTGGTGCAAATGCGTCAAGAGGCTCCAGGTACTTAAAAGCCTTCCCTCCTCCATCAAAACAGTTTCCAAGTCAAGTTGAGACCATGACAAAGAAAATCTTTGTCTTTAATTCTGGCTACAGAAAAATTTCATTTAGAATCTGTTAAATAGCTCATGAAATTAAAATTCACACCTGAACTAAAAGTCTTCATCTTCTTTTATTTGTATTAAAATTCTAGGGTACAGGGAGTGAAGAAATGGTTCAGCAGTTGAGAGTGAGTACTACTCACACAGAAGACCTGAACTCAAGCCCCAGCATTCACACCCATGAGGCAGGTCACTACTGCCTCCGTGGAGACCTGTATTCATCTGCACATACCCATGCTCAGACACAACAAAAACACATAATTAAAAAATAATAGAGGGTCTGCAAAGATGACTTGGAGGTTAAGAGCACTGATTGTTCTTCCAGAGTACCTGGATTTGATTCCCAGAACCTACATGGCTGCTCTCAACCATCTGAAACTCCAGGTCCAGAAGGATCCAGTGTTCTCTTCTGCCTCCAAGAGCACCTGGTGCACGTGATGGCTAGACATACATGCAGGCAAACACACACACACACACACACACACACACACACACACACACACACACATTAAAAACATGAATTTTTTCATTTTTAAAAAAACATATACATAATTTTTTGTGGTCTAGGGTATAGGCCATGGGAGATTTTGGAGAAAGGAATTCGGATGGTCTTATATAACCCAAGCTGGCATCAAATTAACTCTATCTGATGGTAACTTTGAACTTCTGTATTCCTGCTTCCCCTTTCAAAGTGCCAGCCAAGATTACAGACATGTACCATCACAGCAGGCTTCCAAAGGGAATGTTTGAACAAGAAATTTCATAACCTTCAGGAGATATCTTCAGTGAGCATAAGAATAAGTAATTATGAGGCTGGGGAGGTGGTTCAGTCCATGAAATGCTTGCTGTACAGCATGAGGACCAGAGTTCAATCCCCAGGACCCACGTGAAAGGCTAGGCTCATCAGTACGTTCTTATAACCTTTTATCAACATGAAGTGTAATATCAAGTATAATTTAAACATGGCTAATTTAGCTCTGTATTAGCTAGATTCTTGTCAACTTGACACAAACTGAAGTTATTTGGGATGAAGGATTCTCAGCTGAGAAAATGCTGCCATATGATTTGCCTATAATCAAGCCTGTGGTGCATTTTCTTGGTGGATGATTGATGTGGGAGTCCAGCACATTGTAGATGTAGTCCTGGGCCGATGGTCCTGAGTTCTTAAAAAAAAAAAAAAAAAAAACAAGCTGAGCAAGCCAGTAAGCAGCATTCCTTCATGGCCTCTGCATCAGTTCCTGTCCCTTAGGTTTCTGCCCTGTTGGAGTTCCTGCCCTGACTTCTTCAGTGGTGTACTGTGATGTAGAGATGTACGAAAAATAAACCCTTTTCTCTCCAAGTTGCTTTTGGTCATGGTCTTTTATCACAGCAGTAGAAACCCTAACTAAGACAGAACTTGGTGCCAGAAGTGGGTTTTTTACTGAAAGGTGCAGAAAGAATTTATGTGGCACAAAAACAAAACAAATAATAGGAATATTTATGTCTTGGAGGAAAGAAAAGCTAGAGAATATGAATCTCCTACCATAAAACTGTTTAGTTATTTCTGGTTACTTAAAGTCTTGAGTAAACTCCAAAACCTGACTTGCTGGATAGTTTCTTGTCAACTTGACACAAGCTAGCATCATCTGAGAGGAGGGAACCTCAATTAAGAAAATGCCTCCATAATATCAGGTTGTAGGCAGGTCTGTAAAGCATTCTCTTAATTAGTGATTGATGGGGAGGGCCCAGCCTATGGTGGGTGGTGCCATCCCTGGGCTGGTGGTCCTGGGTTCTATAAGAAAGCAGGCTGAGCAAGTATGAGGAGCAAGTCAGTAAGCAGCATCCCCCATGGCATCAGCTCCTGCCTCCACATTCCTGACCTGTTCGAATTTCTGTCCTGACTTCTTTCAATGATGGACTATGATGTGGAAGTATAAGCCAAATAAACCTTTTCATCTTCAACTTGTTTTTGGACATGGTGTTTCATTGCAATAATAGAAACCCTAATTAAGACACTGATCATGTATGGGACTAAGTCAAACTTATTTCCCTCATCTTATTACATTTTCCCAGTATTATTTTATGAAGGAAGAACTAATCCTTAAATCTAAGGACTAGTCAGACATTCTAAAATGACCTCTGATGCCTCAACAATATGGCTGCCTGAACAAGGCCAACACAAATAGACTTGGTGACATGGAAGGGGGAAATCTCACAGGCTCCATTCCTAAACAAAGAACTGTAGGCAACTAAGGAATATGGGGCATGGGAGAAACAGTCTTCCCCAGGGAAGAGCTCCCTAATTGGTTACCCAATTCCAACTGATCAGCCCTGAACTGGTAGATGTACAAGTTACATTAAACAGACTGAACAAGTTGCATTTACATATTTATGCATATGTATGTGTAACAATAACAATTATAGAAAAAGAGAACATGATTTGAGAGAGAGCTAGGAAGGGGGACATAGGAGGACTTGGAGAAAGGAAAGGGAGAGGGAAATTGGATAGAATTATATTCTAATTTCAAAAAAATAAGAAAAATGGTAGAATAAAAAAGAGAGAGACTGGGGGCTGGGGAGATGGCTCCGTCGACAAGGTGTATGCTGCACAAACATGAGGATAGTTTGGATACCTAGCACCTGAGAGATGGAGACAAGTGGATTCTTGGAGCTCACCAGATCCTGGAGCCCACCAGCTTGCAGGTCTAGCCAAATCGGTGAACTCCAGATTTAGCGAGAAACCCTGTTTCAAAATGTTAGGTGGAGAGTGACAGAGTGACAGAGGAAGACACCTGTGCTGTGGGATGGTCTGTATGTCAAATGCTCTGATTGGTCAATATATAAAACACTGATTGGCCAGTGGCCAGGCAGGAAGTATAGGCGGGACTAACAGAGAGGAGAATTGAGAGAACAGGAAGCTGAGTGAGGGAGACACTGCCAGCCACCACCATGACAAGCAGCATGTGAAGATGCCGGTAAGCCACGAGCCACGTGGCAAGGTATAGATTTATAGAAATGGATTAATTTAAGATATAAGAACAGTTAGCAAGAAGCCTGCCACGGCCATACAGTTTGTAAGCAATATAAGTCTCTGTGTTTACTTGGTTGGGTCTGAGCGGCTGTGGGACTGGCTGGTGACAGAGATTTGTCCTGATTGTGGGCCAGGCAGAAAAACCCCAGCTACACGCCTGACATCAACCTCTGCCTCTACATGCACACACACACACACACACACACACACACACACACACACACACACATACACACGTACTCATGCCTACATGCACACTCAATTAATTAATAAATTTCAAATAGTGAGTATGAAATTCTGTCATTTGTGTCAGCAGGACCTGGAAATCACTATGCCAAGTGAAAAGGACCAGACATAGAGAGGCAAAGACTGCATGGTATCACATGAAAAGCACATGCAAAGCCAATGCAGGGCCTGGATGTGATTCAGTGGTAGAAAACTTGTCTAGCATTCACAAAGCCCTGGATTTAACACACACACACACACACACACACACACACACACACACGCACACGCGCACGCGCACGCGCACGCGCACACGCACACGCACAAGTTGATATTATAGAAGGTGTGTTAGTCAGGATACTCTAGAGAAACAGAACTTACAGAATGAATGTGGTGGGGAGGATTTACTAGAACTGCTAACAGGCTGTGGTCCAGCTAGTCCAGCAATGCCTATCTACAAACAAAAGATCCAAGAATCCAGTAGTTGTTCAGTCAGTCCATGAGGCTGGATGTCTCAACTGGTCTTCAGTATATGTTAGAATCCCAAAGTAGGCCATTTTATGTTGGAAGTATGTGATTTGCTTTCTTATTTTGATTTTACAGGGGCTATAGTTAAGATTGTCTTGAGTCTCAGAAGAGTCTTTGGACTTTAAACTTTTAAGCCGTCTTGAGACTGAAAGACTATGAAGACTTTTGAAGTTGGACTAAATGCATTTTGCATTATAATATGGCCATAAGTATACTGGGACCAGGGAGTGAATGTGGTGGTTTGAATAAAAATAGGCCCCATAGGCCAAATATTTGAATGCTTGGTCATCAGGGAGTGGGACTGTTTGAAAGGATTATAAGAATTAGGAGGTGTGGCCTTGTTGGAGGAAGTATGTCACTGAGGGTGGGCTCTGAGGTTTCTCTCTCTCTCTCTCTCTCTCCCTCTCTCTTCTCCTGCTTATGGATCAGAATGTAACTCTCAACTACTTCCCCAGTACCATGTCTGCCTGTGTGCTGCCATACTTCTCCTAATGATAACAATGGACTAACCTCTGAAACTATAAGCAAGCTCCCAATTATGCTTTATTTAATAACAATTGCCTTGGTCATGGTGTTTCTTCACAGAAATAAAACAGTAACTAAGACAGAAAGAAAGGTATCTAAAACAATATGGGCCTGGAGAAATGACTCTCAGTGGTTAAGAGCACTGGCTGCTCATCCAAGGAACCCCAGTTCAGTTCCCAGCACCCACACGGCTGCTCACAACCATGTGTAACTCTAATTCCAGGGTGATCTGACACCCTCTTCTGGCTTCCATAGGTACAGCATAAGTATGGTACACAGACATACATGTAGGCAAAACACCCGTTTATTTAAAATAAAATTTAAATTTAAAAAAATCTTAATCATATACTACCCCATTAATTTGTATACTTTTATGTTTTTATAAATCAGCTGAGTAAATTTAACCTAAACAATAAATAAATAATGCCCAAGAACCTGAGATAGGCACATCTACTAGTATAGCTACCTAAAAGCTTTGTTAGGAAATGTTTATGTTATGTATGGTTAATACAATCTCTGCACCCCATTCAAATCCAGAAGTCCTCTGAAGTCCCTTTATATCTCAAAATGATTAGATATTATTAATCTCAGCTTATTAGTGAGAAACTCTGCATTGAATTTGTTTTATAGTTTATTTGAGGTATAAGTGATATAAAATGAGGTATTTAATATCTATAATTATGGACTGAGTTTAAATGTCTTACATGTGTGCGAAGACAGTTCTTTAGAAGGCCTTCAGGCCATTTCAAATCCCAGTATTGATGGACACGGTCTTTGATTTGTTACTCCTGTTCTTAGAAGAGTCCCAAAACACTAACCATAGACATGCCACACCCAGGACAATGGGCAAAGGGGCATTCATGTTTTGAGCGGTCTGCTGCAGAGCACACAGCACACCAAGAACAGCAAGTGCCTCTGTGTGCGGTCACGGGGGCATGAGAACATCAGCCTGAGCTTCACCAAGAATGTGCCTGAAAATGTCCTCTCCATACCCAGGTCCCATAGACACCAGTTGTCATCGATAGAAAAGTACGATCCAGGCGCTGAAGGACATGGCAACTGCCCCCTCCAAAAGAACAGTGCTGCGGAGTCTGCAGCTGGCTGTAGCCATCCCCACGCAGTTAAATCCTTTACCCGCTTACTTAGCAGGGTCTGTGTCCTTTGCGTGCCTGTATTGAGAGCTCACTGTCCATCGCTCTCATGAAACTCGTAAGGGGGTGGTTTGGTGATGCAGAAATGCCAGCTGCCCATCCAATACCCTTCTGCTCTCTGCTTAATATTTAAAGGAATTTTATAATCCAGACCTTATAAATCACCCAACTGATCCCTGCCAACATTCCTAACTGGAAAATAATAAATACTTTCAAATTATTAAGGGAGTTCTGTTTCTGGTGAGGATGGAGAATGATGCAAAAGGCCGTTGTTTCTCGCTGTAGCAAGAAGCCTAAATTCCAGACATAGATGAGCAAGGGGCCTCAGACACTTCCACACCTAAGACCAGATACCAAAGCTGACTGCAATTGGGTAGAAGAGGACACTTGTCATCTGTGGAAGAAACGGACATGAGGAAAGATCAGTTGGACTTTGACAACAACATAAGCCAGCAAAAGAAAGAAGTTAGGCTGCTGAGATGGCTCAGCAGGTAGAGACACCTGCCTCCAAGTCTAGTGACCTAAGTTCAAACCCCAAGACCCACACAGTAGAAAGAGGGAACCAATGCCCATAGTTGTCTTCTGACCTCCACAAGTGCACTGTGCACATACCCATACTTATAACCAAACACACACAAATACACATGCACACGCACACAAAATAAATAAAATGCTACGAAATAACAAGAAAATTGCAGTTATCTTAGCCAATGTATTGCCACTTCTGGATTTTTTTTTTTATTCTGAAATATGGATGGACACAAGGCTGGAAAGCAGAGGCAGTTTCAGCCATTTCATGGGGTCAGATCTCAGGGTTCTGCTAGGGTTGAATTTATAAGTGAGTCATAACAACTGTGCTACAAATCAAATCCCTCTGAGTACGAATCCTGAGAGGAGGTTGACTCGTCCTTCGGTCCCAGCAGCAGCAGTGAGAAAAGCTGTGAGTTAAGCTGCAGGACAAATGGAGAGCTCCTAAATCAAGTCAGACCTACAGCATCCAAGAAAGCAGAGCTACAGTCCAGCCCTGACCCAACCTGACAAAGAATCAAGAGGAACATACCACGTGTCGTCCCCACCTCCACTGCCGTCTGATGAAGACATTCTCTCAGTTGCTGAGAAAAACGGTAAGAAGAAAGAAAAACTCCACATTTTATTCTCCGTTGCTCTTTGAAACTCCATGAGTGGCACACAACAAAAACGTGTTAGATGCACGAAGAAGTAAGTATATTGATCAGGGACCCAGAGGCAATCCTACTATTGATATGTGTATTTGAAATTTGTTGACAAAATCTTCGAAAGAACTGCTATAAACCCAAGAACATTTTTTCAGAGAAAAATGTGGTTGAATGGATAAGGAGATGGTGGGTTTCATGAGAAATTTAAGGACTAGCAAAAGGGCTCAGCAGGTAAAGGTGCTTGCCACCAAGCCTGATGACCTGAGTTCAATCCTCAGTACCCACTCAGAGGGAAGAGAGAACTGAGAACTGACTCCTTCAAGTTGTCCTCTGACCTCCACACAGGCATCAAGGCATGTGCGCACATGAGCGCGCGGGCACACACACGTGCGCGCACACACACACACACATACACACACACTAAAATATATAAATAAATAGTAACTAAATAAATGTAATATTAATTTTTATTAAAAACTTCATTTAAATAATTCACTTAATTAATTGAATATTGCAGAAGGCCATAGCTCCTTTTCACTAGGACCTCTTTGTAGCACGAATCTTAAAAGATCTTATAACTAAAAAATCCAGAGCCAGATATCTGAGTGATAGCTGAGAGATCAGAGAGGCAGAACAAGCCACAGATAACCTTACCTCGCCAACTTCTCAGCCGAACCCATTTCCTCAAACTGGAAGCCTCTGAGTCCTCATCTGAATGGATCTCAGCTGAACTGTTGCTAAAAGCCTAAAAGCTTTAAAAGCCTCTAGTTCCTGGTCCTCATGCCTTAAATAGCTTTCTGCTTCCTGCCATCACTTCCTGGGATTAAAGGCGTGTGTCTTTCCCAAGCAAGACATGAGATCTCAAGTGCTGGGATTAAAGGCGTGAGTCACCATGCCTGGCTGTTTCCAGTGTGGCCTTGAACTCACAGAGATCCAGGTGGATCTCTGCTTCCAGAAGGCTAGGATTAAAGGTGTGTGCTACTACTGCCTGACCTCTATATTTAATATAGTGGCTGTTCTGTTCTCTGACCCCCAGATAAGTTTATTGGGGTGAACAATATATCAACCACACCTCTTCATATGGTCCTCTCCATGGGGCACCCCAGGTCCCCTCACGATGTTAGTTAGTCCATTATGGGCATGGTGGAGAGCGTGACTGTGTTCTAAAACAAGTGTTCTATGGAACAGAAAGTAGAAGCTTCCGACTTCCATTGTGAAGCAGAGTCTGAACTTGAATTCAAGAATGGAGACACAGACGTCATTTACCAATGAGAGGGAGATCCAAGAATTTAGAGACCGTTATTGAACCCACCCCAACAGAACAAGTGAATAAGGGTAGCCAAAATGATTCCGTGGGTAACACGCTTGCCGTGCACACCTGACTCGAGTCCAATCTCCAGAACGTGTATGATGGTAGGACAGACTGACTCCTGCAGGCTCTCATCAGACTGCCACACACGTGCACACACATGCTGTCTTAGTCACTCTTCTCTTGCTGTGAGGGGACACCATGACCAAGGCAACTCCTAGAAAAGAAAGCATGTAACTGGGGGCTTGCTCCCAGTTCCAGAGAGTTAGTCCATTGTCATCATGGCGTGGCAGCATGCATGGCGCTGGAGCAGTCGCTGAGGGCTACAGCCTGATCAGCAAGCAGAGAGAGCAAGCCACCAGGCCTGGCATGGGCTTTAGAAACCTCAGAGCCCATCCGCAGTGACACACTTCCTCCTGCCACCCCTACTCCAGGAAAACCACTCCTCTAAAACCTTCTCAAATAATGCCACTCTCTAGTGACTAAGCATTCAAATAAATGAGGCTATGGGGGACATCTTATTCAAACCACCACACTTGTACACACAAAAATAAGTAAATAAATAATAAATAAATGTTAAAAAAAATTAACTGAGTGGATGAACAAATCTTGCTGTATTAAGACATTTAAATGTATTGATCTTTAAAAAGTGGACTGCTTATACACATATGGTGTTTTTTAAATACTATGTTGAGTACAAAAAAAATCAGACTAACAGGAGTAAATACTGAATCAATCTATTTACGTGAAGTCCAAGATCACTCAGAACTAATTTACAGCCCCAGAATAAGAGTCGTTGTCTCTGGGGTGTTACAGATTGAAAGGGGGCACCCGGAAATGGTGGAGATGAAATTTTCTTTCTCTTCATTTGCATGTTGATTTTCTAGGTTTATACATGTAACCAAATTTGCTCAACTGTACACTTAGGATCTTTGAATTTTCCGTACATGAATTAGGGCAAAATTGAGTCAATCAAAACACCACCAAAATTACCCAAGTGCAGACCCTTTTGTGGTGCTGTGCTGACATTGATTTGTACAAACCAGCTGTAAAAAATATAATTAGGACATTTGGGAAATCTCCATTGTGTTCAGGTAGGAGATAAAAACATATCGATCTGTAAATACCAAAGATAGTGGAGAATATGCATCATATAAAATGGTATGTACAGTGTGATCTTGTATCACTAAAAATATAATATTACGAACATTTGTAGAAAAAGTGTAAATGAGTATATTCTGGCACCACTGTGGTATTCTCCATACCATGAGAATGTCGTGTTTTGATTTTATAGTTTTGCTTATGTTTATTTTCTGATCTCACACCATGCACAAGGACCATTGCTATTTAAAAAGTTTATGTGAATAACTTGACTGTTGTTCAGGAAACAGCATTGAATTTTTTTTCTATTTTAGTTACTTTTCTCATTTCTGCATCCAAATACATTATCAAGAAGCACCTTAAGGGAAGAAGGAGCTGTTTTGGCCAACAGCTCAAGAAAAACAGGATCTATTGTGGCAGAACGCACGACTGGCACGAGAATGGAGTGACTGGGCACATGGCATCCATACAGCCACAAAGCACAGCGACAACAGGAAGTGGGGACTGAGCTACAGAACTGGCCGCCTGCCAGTGACCTACCCCCTCCAGCAACACCCCACTTCCTAAAGTTTCCACAATTTCCAAAACAGCACCATTAGCTGCCGGGCACTGAGTGTGGGCACGGAGCCCGGGGGGGGGGGGGGGGGGGACATTTCACAGTCAACCTGCAGCGCAGCACCTCTTCCCACAATAGTACGTCCCTTTCCGAGTTCAAATGGAACTTAAATGTATCATTTTTAGCACGCTAAGGTGATTTTTAGTAATCCCTAAAGTGATCTTTAGTAAGGCCAATGCTGTGGTCCAGTAGGTAAAGGTGCTGCCATGCCAGCCTGGCAAGCTGAGCTCCACCCCCGGGTCCATGGAAAGATGCACACACATACATATAATAATAATAATAATAATAATAATAATAACAACAACAACTAGAATAGATGCTAAATTAGAAAAGACAAAGAAACTCTTACTAAATATTGATCACTGCACTTGCATTTAGTTCTTGAACGCATTTTATGAGAAAAGCGCCACAGAGGGGTGGGGAGGTTGGAGGGGTAAATGTTGATCAAAATACATTGTATGAAATCCTCAAAGAATAAATTCAAAATATTATACTGAAAAAAGAAAAAGGGAGGCGCTGTAACCATACCCATTCACAGATGAGGAGACTGAGGCTCCACACAGTCACCGAGCCAGCCAGAGGCAGAGTACCACGCCATGGTCACTCTGATTGCACAGTCACACCAGCATGCAACGTCCCCTTCATTCTCAAAGCACTGTTATGAGACGAAAGATGCTCAGGTGGAGCAACAAGTATGCCAAGACGCAGAGTAATTCAGAGTCAGCAGCTCACCGGCCTTCCATTTGAGCGACTGGGATATGAAAACAGGTGTGTCTGCTACTGCCCAACAAATGCGGTACTTCACCCGGCTTTATCAGCGGGATACGGTCTCTTCATACAAAGGCCTTGCAGAAACTGCAACTTCATGCTTCCTCCGCACAGCTTATGAAATGCCCAGATAAGAGAACTGATATTTATGAAGGGTTATTTGAAGGAAATGAGCCCATCTATTTCTTTATAATCTAGAGCTAAAGCCCCGATCATCAACATTGCAAGTTCAGAACATATTATCTCAGCCTACTGCAAGATTGCTTTCCCTGAGTTCAGCATTCTGTCCTCTGTGCTTATGGAGGGATAAGTCAAGGAGACATTGCATGCATCCCACAAATGTGTTTGTAACTGGGATGTCACCAGAGAACATTTCTATTTTGCCTCTCACTGTCCTATAAGTAAGTCAATGCTCCAATGAGAACTAAGAAGTTTTTTATTATTATTTTATTTTCTCATTTTTCATCAGTTATTTGAAAATTACATATAATGTATTTTGATCATATTTACCCCAACTCCTCCCAGATCCATGCCCACCTCCCTACCCACCCAAATTTGTGTCTTTCTTTTAATCCTTTAACCCAGTGGTTCTCTGTCTTCCTAATGCTGTGACCCTTTAATATAGTTCCTCATGTTGTGGTGACCCCAACCATAAAATTATTTTCATTGCTACTTCGGAACTGCAATTTCACTACTGTTGTGCATCATAATGTAAATATCTTTGTTTTCCGATGGTCTTGGGAGACCCCTGGGAAAGGGTCATTTGACCTCCCAAAGGGTCAAGACCCACAGGTTGAGAACTGCTGCTCTGTGTGAGTCAACAGTATCTATTGGGTGAGGAGTGTGCATCAGTTTTCTGAACCGTGAACACACAGAAGAGCCTGGGACTGGAGAAGTGTCTGTTCCCTTGCTATCCTACAGGGGAGGAGAGGAAAAGCCAATAAAAACACCTGGAAAATTCAGATCTGGTTCTGCAATGGACAGTTCCTGGGGAAGGAGGGACAGTTTAGGAAGGGCAGCCAGAGAAGTCTTGCTGAAGAAATGGTTGCTTCTTTGAAGAAGACTTCCTCGCTACAACAAAGTTGAGGGGTTTTTGTTGTTATTGTTGTTTGTTTGGGGGTTGTTTTGTTTCTGCAAATTCTTGACAGCACAAAAGTCTTCACCTGTTCAATACAAGAATGAAAATGAGCTTGGGTGGGATGCAGACCATAATAAGTCCTAGGGAAGACCCACAGGTTGAGAACCACTGCTTTAATCCATCAAGAACAGTTTATGCTGTTCATATACTCTTGGGTATGTGATCTTCCACCAGAGTTTGGCCACATCCTGGAAGAAAACAGGCTCTCCCTCTGCCAGCAGCTATCAACTGCCTGAAGCTCCCCAGCTGGGGTGGCACTTCATGCCCCCCTCCCCTCTCCATGCTGTAGTTTTGTCTGGCTTGAACTCACAGGTCTCGCTCATGCCGTCACAACTGCCATGAATTCATCTGTGTAACTGACTGCTGTGTCCAGAAAACCCTGTTCCTTAGTCCCCTGCCCCCTCTGGGTCTTACAATAGTTACACACACACACACACACACACACACACACACACACACACCCCTTGCACAATGGCCCCTGAGCCTTGGGGAGAGGACGTATGATGTAGATGTTCCATTTAAGGCTGAGCTCTCAACAGTCAGTCCCGTCCTCCACACCTTAACCGTTGTGAGTCTCTGTGCGGCTAATCACCTTCTTCTCCAAAAGGAAGCTTAGCTGATGAGGGTTGGCTTTCTTTTAAAATTAGGTTCTGGCTACAATTGTGCATCTTAAGGAACTTCCTTAGCACTTACTTTGTTATTCTGAAAATATTTAAGTAACGTTTACCTCATTCCAACCACAGTTCTCAGCACTGTCAATAAGGGTGCATTTGTATTTAATCTTCGTAAGACCGCTCTGAAGAATTTACCTCTACCATTCCAGTTTGACCTGTGAGGAAACTGAGCCTGGGCAATTACCCTAATTTGCCCAAGGACACACAGTTTTTTCCCTCTTTGCTTTACAACATTCTCTTTGCAGACAAATGGGTTTTCTTTCTCACTGTGCCTGCCAGGTGGTTCACAGGCAGAATTCTTACCCATCCTAACAGCTCTGCGGGACATCTTCACCTGTAAACACGCATGCTGTTTTCCTTTGTAGTTCTGACTCTGCATTACATTTTGAAATATATTTCTTGTTCCAAAATGGATAGACATTGGTTGGTTAAAAAAATAAGATAAAATAACAATGCAGCCAAAGTTTGAGATCCAGATAAAATTACCAGTATGCGTTCAATTCCCACGTTCCTTGTAACATGAAACCAAGGATCAAACACCAACTCTGTATTTCATTAAAAGTTTGATAGATGTTCAAAAAAATACATCAAACTTTTGAAACAAAGATATGAATGAAATTGATTTAAACAAGAGATTGTTTGGACAGAGGGCTGAGAACGATAATATTTTATGTAATCTGATGAACAAATCCAGTGGGTTCAGAGCGGAAGAAAAGAAATAGAAGTATGTATGTCCAGGAGCTTGTCATTGTACTGCCCAGAGCTTATCGTTTTGAAGTGATTTTTCTCCTATAGACGTCAGAAAAGCAATAAACATAACAAAGCACACGAAGGCATTCAGGAGCCTGACCACAGAAAATGCTCGCTGGAGCACGCTAACGCTGAACAATGCCTGCCCTTCCTCATCTTCGTTGCAGGGCACGAGGCGTCAACAACAAACTTTTATTTGTAATCATTCACAGCCAATTCCAATTTACTACTGAGGTGAGAGTTTAGGTTGACAACTAAACCAAAGCTACTTCACGCTGCAAAATATTGTTCAGCTTTGACTCTATCACATTCCTGTGTCAGAAAAGGGACAAGATCCGTCTCCAGGGGTGACAGATGGTCTCTGTGAAAATAAACACCATTGCTCTTGGATACAGTTTCTTCCTCCCTTCCTTTTCTTTTCTTATTTATTTATTTACTGAGACAAGGTTTCACTGTATAGCCCTGGCTGTCCAGAAACTCTCTTAGTAGACCAGGCTGACCTCACACTCACAGAGATCTGCCTGCCTCTGTCTCCCGAGTAAAGGCATGTGCCACCATGCCCAGCTGTGATTTTTTTCTTTATTAAGAAATTTTCTATTCATTTTACATACCAACCACAGATTCCCCTCTTTTCCCTCCTCTCTCTACTGCCCCCCAGCCTCCCTTCCCAACCCACTCCCCATTCCCTTCTCCAAAAAGGTAGGGCCTCCCATCAGAACCCGTGTAAAAACTAGACACAGCCAATCTGTGGAGCTCACTGCAACCAGCCTAGCTAATCAACAATTTCCAGGTTTGGTGAGAGACCCAATCTCAAAACAATAAAGGTGGAGAGTGATAGAGAAAGACATGGCAATGTCAACCTCTGCCAACAGGCACACATATCCCTGCATGCACATGTGCACACACAACAAACATGAACACACACATGCACACAAAATAAATAACTATGCTGTCTCCACATAGATCATTCTGAGGTACTGGGATTAGGACTTCCACATGTGGACTTAAGGGACACTCCCCAACCCTGTATCTGGTCACTCATGGGAACACTGGCCCCTCTGTCCTGTTTTGAGAGCCCTGGATATTAGAAAGCTAAGTTCTCAATCACAGAATCTGCATTTTTCTAAAGCTACATGAGTGACTTATAAAGCCAATGTACCTGAAGCATTTGGAACAGTCATATAGGGAGAAGAGGATTTCAACAAAAAAGCAAGTGAGAATCCCTGTTATCCAACTCATGTGACATGAAGGTCAGCTGAGAAAATATCCCAAACTGTATCTATCCATCATAATAGCAATAGAAATGCCACTGATTTCTGGGGACTCTGCTGAACAGGAAAGAGCTCAGAGAATAACAGTCTAGGGGTAAATGGGGAAAGGCAGCCACACTCCCTAGAAAAATTTAAAATTCATGATCCTCTTAACTGGACATACAAATGCCAGACTACTTCAGCTTTACTCAATGTCCCCAAATACACTCCTAACAGAGACATGTGGATCACTAGGACATACATTTTTTTTCTAATCATTAGTGATTCTTTTCACCATTTACAACATATTTCCAAATATATTAGACCACAAATGAAATCTAAATTAATCTTATAATTTTTCCATTAAAAAGTATGTTTTAAGATTTCTTTTATGTTGTATGTCTGCTTGTATATATGTGCACCATGTGTGTGCCATACTCAAAGAGGCCGAGAGAGGGCACTAGATCCACCAGAACTAGAGTTACAGGCAATGGTGAGCTGCCAATGTGAATGCTGGGCACTGAAGCTCAGTCATTGAATGAGCAGCAAATGGAGCCATCTCTCCAGTTCCCAAAAGACCGCTGTTATGGCATGTCCCTTCATTTGCTTCCTAATCTGTTTTCTCTCATAACCAATACCACCAACCATTTCTTAACATAAAACTAGCATTTCCCATTTTTTATTATTAAATATGTACTCAGAAAATCATCTCCTTCATTAAACAACTTTCTGATATCCAATCCACTTAAACAAATGTAATCACCAGACATATGGGTTTCTTACACGCTCAATGTGGCTGATGCACAAGGCAGTTTTAGAAGTCCTGGAAGGGTCCTATGGACCCCTCTCTTTCAATACAGCCATGCTCAATGACTTCAATGGACACAGTCTGTTCTGATTGGCTGGGATCATTCTTTCTATGTTCAACTTGCCCTTACAGGATTCCTAAAATAACTACAAACTCTGGCCCTATTTTTCTTTTCAAAACTATACTGGACAACCTTAAATTTTCAGTGACATTTAGAAACTAAAAATGGAGTCTCAAGAGATGATTCAGCGGTAAGAACACTGGTTGCTCTTCCAGAGGGCCCAAATTCAATTCCCAGCAACTACATGAAGGCTCATACTATCAGTTAATTCCAGTTCCATGAAATCCAACACCCTCTTCTGGACTCCAGGAGTACTGCACACATGTGGTGCACAGGCACATGTGGACAAAACACCCATACACATAAAATAAATAATAATAGAATTTTCAAAACGTTAAAACTGAAAATGGTCCACTCTTACCATATTTCTTTATACTCCAAGATTTATAGCCAGCTGCCTTCAAAAGAACCCTGAATCTTTCACTAAAGAATATAAGGTAGCAAGACATGGGCACATATGGCTATAATCCCAGCAGTAAGGAGGCTGAGACAGGATCACTAGTTCAAAACCAGTCTGGGCTACATAGCAAAATCCTCCTGTTTCAAAAGAAGGGCCAGGAAGATGGCTCAGTATATAAGAACACTTGCTGTATAAAACATGAAGACCTGAGTTCAGATTCCCAGTGGCCACATAAAGCCAAGTATGTTCCTTGTGGGTGTAACCCTGGAGCTTGAGACAGAGACAAGCAGATCCTGGAAGCTCCCTGCCCAGCTAACCTAGCTGAAGCAGCCAGCTTTCAGTTCAGTAAGACACCATGTCTCAAAGGTAGAGAATGACAGAGCAGGACACCTGACATCCTCCTCTGGCCTCTGTTCACACTCATACATGCCTTCTCTCTCTCTCTCTCTCTCTCTCTCTCTCTCTCTCTCTCTCTCTCTCTCTCTCTCTCTCACACACACACACACACACACACACACACCACACACATACATGTGCACACATACACATATACCACAAACACACATATACACCATACACAATACACAATTATATGGAAGTCAAGAGAGCAATTTTCAGGACTCAGTTCTCTCCTTCCTGTGGGTCCCAAGAATTGAACTCAAGTTGTCAGGTTGGTGGTAAGTACCTTTATCCACTGAGCCATCTCACCTGCCTCATTTCCTTGGTATTTGGTCTAAGTGTGACAGGGGCTCTCTTGGCCTTTGTGACATCATAGGATCAGGCATGATGTCACAGGGTCAGACTTTTTTTCTTGCTCTAACCCCAACCGTACTAACTCTGTCTTACCAGTGCTTCTATCCATGTAGCAAAAATCAATCTCTTTTCCTGTATGAATTCCCTTTTACTTTTTATTTTATTTTTATTCTGTGTGTATGGGTGTTTGCCTGCATGCATGTCTCTGTACCACTTGTGTACCTGCATGGTGCCACCAAGGCTAGAAGAGAGCATCAGGTCTTCTGGGGCTGAAGTTACAGATGGTTGTAACCTCCATGCAGGTGCAGGGAATCGGACACAGAGCCTCTGAAGAACAGCCAGTGCTCTTAAATGCTGAGCCATTTCTCCCCTGCCTCCCACCTCGCTTTGACTTCTAGTCCCATCCGAGAGAGAATGATGGGCCACTCCATATGTTCTCATACCAAATATGCATTTCAAACATGTTGGCCAGAGTGTTGGGAGCTATGAATGATTTCTGAGGGCTTTTTTATATATAGTTGTCATGTATTTTCTCTTTGTCCTTCAGCTCAGGATGGATGGCCTTCAGGCCAAGTTTGAATGGTTCTCCCTGTCTATATTACTTGAATATAGCACAACAATGTTTTTTAAAGGAACGCATTATTTTTACCTCAAAAGAAACGTTGAGAACTACATTATTGTTGCAAATAGACTCTGCATACATTTAACACTTGTGATAAAAGGAAAATGTAACACAATATTTGACTATCCGATAGTAAGGATTGTACTTTATCAAAACTGAAAATGTATATTAAGAAATATACACATAGAACATTCATATCGCCAAAATCTCCACCCTTGCTCATGGACACTTACACAGTGTGATGTGATGTGCTTGCTCTCAGAAATGAGACCTTGAAATGATAGAACTAGATACATCCCTGTCTATGTCAGAGATGCAGATGAGAAAAAT
The DNA here is from genome assembly GCA_902168405.1 of Peromyscus aztecus. NCBI lineage: Eukaryota > Metazoa > Chordata > Mammalia > Rodentia > Cricetidae > Peromyscus > Peromyscus aztecus. The sequence goes on along the minus strand of CABHPQ010175932.1, from coordinate 12,157 downwards.
AGAGAGGGAGCACATTATCCTGGAAAGTCTAAGCCTCAAGAAAGAAGAAAGAGGTGGCAGGGTGTCAGGAAGGATTTGTGTAAATGACATTTCTTTGGAGAAAGAGAACTATTCAACCAGGAAACCTGAATGCATATCATGCATGATGCCAGCCTGCTGCTGCTTCTACAAGTAAGGTTTTAGCCATAAATGAATAATACAGGATATCCTAAAATACATTGTCTCTCCCGGTTCCTATTGGCCAGCACTGTTGTGTGGTGGTAGTAATGAGCCCTGAGTGGACTGGAGTTCACTCTCCAGGAGACCTTCCTACACCACCCTGGGTGGTTACATGTTGCACAAACCCCTCTCCCCAACCCTTCCCACCTCTATCCAGGGCTCAGTCCATCTCAAAGGATAAGATAAATTTATCAGATGAACAGTGACTCAATTAGCGAATATTCATCTAGTGTGTGCAAACCCTTGAGTTCAGTCCCCAGCACTGCACTAATCAGGAGCAGTGGGGCACACTTGGAATCCCAGAAGTCAGGAGGTGGAGGCAGGAGGTTCAAAAATTAAAGCCAGCCTCTACTACAAAACAAGTTTGAGGTCATCCCAGGACACATGAAACCCCATCTAGGGATTAGAAGAAGGGGGGAGAAAGAGAGATGGAGGAGCTAAAAATGAATTACACCAAAATAAATTGAATAGAGGAAGCAAGCCTCATTCTAGATAGAAATATCTGAAATATTTATAAGCACACATGTGTGTACACATCCGTGTGTGAGTATGGGTATGCATGTTCAACAGGTATATGTGAAGGACAGACTACAACATCCAGTATCAGTTCTTGCAGGACTACTTTGTTTCCTGACTTTCCTGTTGAGTACGTAAAGACAAAAGATCCACATGAAAGAATTATATCCCTGAACTGATCTCTGTGCCCCAAGGGGAAAAGATTATTGTTTTGGGTCAGCCTGATCTATATGAGACTTTGTTTTGTTTAGTTTTTTTTATTCAAACTTTCTTTGAGAATTTGGCATGATGATTCACTATTCACAGACTTAATTCTCTCGCTGCCTCTTGAAATAGAAAACTAAACACCCTAACAAGCTGACTGAGTGCTTCACAGGTGAGAAAAAGCCTGGGACACTGAATCTTTCTCAGTCTGCCTGATCGGTTTAACACTGTGATTTCCGGTTCCACCTGTTTTTCAGCAAGCAATATGATTTTGTTCTTCTTCTATTTTTTTTCTACATTTATTTACTCTGTGTGTGTGCACATGTATATGTGTGTGTGTGTATGTGTGCTCACCCACAAACATGTAACACAGCACATATGTAAAGATCAGAGGAAAACTTGGAAGACTTATCTCTCTTTTTCCATTCTGCGGACCCTGGGGATGGAATTCAAATCATCAGCACTGGTGGCAATCACCCTTACCCTGAGCCATCTCACCAGCCCCAATTTTGTTTTTCTTTATGGCTAAATAACACTTCATTGTGTGTATATGCCATATTTTTCATCCATTTGTCTGACCCTGTAACTTGGCTATTGTGGATATTAGCACAGTAAACACTGTGGGCATCTCTGTTGTTATCTGGCCTTGGATTCCTTTGGGTGGGTCCATGCTCAGAAGTGATATAGCTAGATCCTACAGTGCTTCGATTTTTAGTTTTTTCAGGGCCCTTCATATTGGTTTCTACGGTGTCTGCACCGGTTTGCATTCCCACCAACACTGTATAAGGTTCTCTTTGCTCCCTCGTCCTCATCAGCATCTGTTGTTGTTTGCTCGATGACCACCACGCAGACTCAGTTGAGATGGAATCTCACCATAGCTCTGATTTGCATTTCCCTGATGGCTAAAGGTGCTGAACATTTTTCCATGCCTTTGTTGGCCATTTGCACTTCTTTTGAAAAGTGTCTGTGTGGTTCATTCACAGCCAACTGAGTCCTCGAGGATGTTCACAGTCAGTCTCTTTCAGTACGTGAAGTAGGTTTGGTATTTCCTAGATGCAGAAGCCAAGTCAGGATCAGTGGCGCTGCCATCTGCTGAGGCAGAGTCCTGTCACATGGAGAGAAGCAGAAGGTAGGAACTGCTTCAGAATGCGACCCAGGACCACAGTTGTGAAAGCAAAGATGAAAGGGAGAGCCTGTCCCATGGCACGGATTTGAAAGAGTCAAGTAGAGCTATGATCAAAAGCTGCTTGTTATAGGAGCAATCCTGTGTTGGGACAAATGTGGAACGGCACCAAATTCATCACCATGCTCAGTCATGGATGAGCAGCAGCCTGGAGATGCCTGGTCCAGCATGAGCACAGTGAGGAGTCATGGTAGCTGGTGCCATCAGTCAAGTGTGCTCTCAACAGTGGGTTCTTTCATGTAGATCTTAGCAAGGCCCTTCCAGAGTCCCTCTATCATCGCAGAAGATATATGTGAAAGTACCATGGGGACTCTGGATCAAATGCTGTCCTTTGCTGTGGCACCTCAAACATGACAAGAGAATAATGAAAATGTTGTAAACTATATTAGCTGAGGCCCTGTTTTCTTAAATGGACTATGCAGAACATAATTTAGCATTTGATAGCTTCTTCAGTGCCTCTGCTTGTAGGATTCATTTATGAGACCCAGGACTTCCGTGATAATGCCCTCCAGGACTTTGTCATGTGTGTCACCTCTTCCGTCAAATAGTGTAAATCTAATAAAACTGTTGGCAACATTTTAGTCATCTTGTGGTTTGGGGACCACCACCCCCTTACCCTATCAGATGACCATCTACCACTGATTTCTACCATTAACTATTCCTACCTCTACAAAGCACACCTGTGTATAAAAAAAAATCATTGTTGACTCAACAATTGTTGACTCAAGCAGAAAGAATGGTATGAATGAATGACTTCTGTACAACCACACAGCTACTGCCATAATGATTCACTGATACTCCACCCACATCCCTCCCCCAACTAAAAGATTAAAACAAATTCCTAGACATCATGTCAATTCATCTTCAAATATTCAGTATGCCTTTTCCTAAAACTAGCATCACGACTAGAAAGGAGCCATATCGTGGAATATCATTTTAACTGGGCAAAGATGTGTTACATTTGTTTGTGCTGCAGAACATTACTTTAACTATGTAAAGATGTGTTACTTTTGTCTCTGCTGCATTTGTTTAATTATGTAAAGATGTGTCGCATTTGTTTCACCTTGCCTGCCGAAGGCACCTGATTGGTCTAATAAAAAGCTCAGTGGCCAATAGCTGGGCAGGAGGAAGGATTTGTGGGGCTGGCAGGCAGAGAGAATAAGTAGGAGGAGAACTCTAGGCTCAAAAAGAAGAAGAGAAGAACGAGATAAGAAGGAGGAGAGAACAAAGAAGAAGCCAGACAGTCACCAGACAGACAGACAGAGAGAAGCAGTGACAGTAAGATATACAGAAGTAAGAAAGGTAAAAAGCCCAGAGGCAAAAGGTAGATAAAGAGAAACAGGTTAATTTAAGTTAAAAGAGCTAGCTGGAAATGTGCTTAGCTAGGCCAAGCATTCAAAACTAGTAAGTCTCTGTGTCAGGATTTGGGAACTGGTTGGTGGACTAAAAGCCTGGTAGAGAACTACAATGATATCAAGTATTTGCGATCATTTATTATCAAATAGCCAGTCGATATTCCCTTTTGTCCAGTGGGTTTGTAAACTGTACTTTCGCTTTCTCAGCAAGGAGCCGAATAGTCCTTATGTTGCAAGTCTGTTGTGTAGCACTTTCCTCCTGGGTTAAACCTGCCTTGGAGTGCAATTCATAAGACTTGGGATGTTAGAAAGGAAGTCAAACAATACAGTGTTGTAAGTGGAGGTGAAACAGCTACCCTGCTACCTTAAGCTCAGAAAGTGAAGGGCTCAAAGGCTTCAGGAAGTCCCTGAAACTGAGCAGATTCACTAAGCCCCTCCCTTACTCTCCAAGCATATGTAAGTAGTTAGGACTGATAAAAGACCCACTCAGACAAGCCCAGCTGTCTACAATAAACAGAGACCAGCCAGGCATCTGGAAGAGGCTCAGACCAACTGAGCTACCTGGAAAGCATACTTTCCAACCCACTGAGCTATGTGGAGGTTGTGTAGTACACTCCAATTATCTGTCACCAATGCTAGATCTACCATATGATCCAGCCATCTGACTTCTAAGTGTATTCAGAAAATGAAATCAGCATTTCATAGAGACATATTCATATCCACATTTACTGCAACACTGTGCACAATAAAACAGAAATGGAACTAATGCCCATCCAGAGACAAAGGGAAAAGAAATGTGATGTTTATACACAATGGAATACTATTTGTCCATCAAAAAGAATGCTATCCTATAACTTGCTGCAAAATAAATGGAGTTGGAGGGCATTGTGCTAAGTGAAAAAAGTCAGGCAAGAAAGATATATAGTGCATGTTCTATCTATGTGTGGATGCTTTTTTAAAAAGGTCAGTCTGAATGTCGAATAGTAACTGCTAGTTTGGGAGAGTCTTGGAGGAGGAGTGTAGAGGAAGTCTAGATAATGGATACAAAAACACAGCTAGAGGGTCAATGAGATGGCTCAGCTGGGAAACGTGCTAGTTACCAAGGCTGACACCTAAGTTTGATCCCCAGGACTCATGTGGTAGAAAAAGGGAACTGACTCCAGCAAGTTGTCCCCTGTCTTCCACATGCATGTCATCATACTTATATATTTACACACATACACACTAAATAAAAATAAATAAAACACAGCTAGATGGGAGTAATAAGTTCTAGTGCTTTATAGCAAAATAAGGTGAGCATACTTTCTAATAACCTGTTTTATATTATGAATAGCTAGAATTAAAGAATTCTCAAATGCTCCAAAAGTAAAATCATATAAAAATGTTAATTTCTCTGACCTGATCAGTACTCTCATATATATATATATTTGAAATATCATACTGTAATTCATACATATGTAAGATGATCACAATAATCAAAACAATTTTCAATGTTTAAGGAGATAGAAATGTTTATGACTCCAATATAGTCATTATGTACTGTATCCTAGTACAAAATGATGGCACTGTAACCCATACCCTTCTATAGTTAATTGGTTATCACAGTCAGCAAGAACAAAGTTGAGAAGAGTGATACAGAGATTTGTAGGTAGAATTAGATGCCATCTAGAAATAATGTAGATGTGGACTGGAGACCTTATGTGACCATAGTAAAGGGGAAGAGGCATGCATGATGACTTCTGGGTTTCAGGAGAATAGCCAGGGCTGCATCTGTCTTCTATTAAGTTGTCAAGAAAATAACAGGCATAAATGAAGAAACCAAACTATTCTCCCGTGAAGCTCAAAGGGGAAGAGGCAAGTGAAGATGGGGGGGGAGCTACAGGCAGATGGGGGACCTTTGTTATGGACAGACAAGAACCATGGTTGGACACTAGGAGCCTGTGAAGGAAACAAAATCACCTGCAGAGCACTAAAGTGTGGGTCTGGAGAGCCCCCCTCGAAAGCATGTTAAAGACTTTCTGTCTAATTCCTGAAGCCTTTCAAAGGTGGGAGGTTTGAGTTCACTAGGAACAGGCCGCTGGAGGAGACTGTGGGAGCCTGGTCCCTGATGCTTTCTCCTTTGCATCCCAGGCATGAAAGGAATGGTTTTGCTATGTGTTTCCACAAGCTGTGTCATCACAGACCCAAGGTAATGTCCCAGAGCTCCCAAGGCAGTAAGCCAAACTAAACCTTTCTGCTCTATAAGCTGATTCTCTCAAGTATTTGTTACAGTGACAGACAGCTGACTGACTCACAGAACAAAGGTGGAGGAGAGCTGGGTCCAGACAGGAGCCACAGGACTGGGGTCACATGCAATCAGGAAAGCGTGTCTCTTCCTGGGATGGGAATTGCTAAGGACGTCGATCCTCTCCTGTGCCACAAGCATCACAGGCAGCACTTCCACACGCACTGCTCTAGTCTTTACAAGAGAGTGTCTCTGCCGATATTACTATCTGCACTTTGCTGTGCACATGTTCTGAAAGTCTTACTCACTCTGAACTTGAACAGTAGCTGCAGTATCCCACTTTCTCATCTCCAAAACAAATAGTTAAGAAGAGTTAAGGTTTCCTCTATAACCAGAAATCGTAAGTTTCCTCATGAAAATTGTTTCATAAGTAAATAGACTGAAATATTTATGAATAATATATGAGGTCCGCCATTTTCTTGTGTGTCTTTGTGTACATGCAGGTGCATGTTTGGTGTGCGTGGGGGCCAGAGGTCAACCACAGTTGCCATTCCTTATGCACTATCCACCTTGTCTATTTCTCTCTCTCTCTCTCTCTCTCTCTCTCTCTCTCTCTCTCTCTCTCTGTGTGTGTGTGTGTGTGTGTGTGTGTGTGTGTGTGTGTGTTAAGATAGAGTGTATCAATGGCCTGGAGCTCACCAAGTAGGCCCTGGCTGGTCAATGAGTGCCAGAGTCCCACCTGTGTCCACCTCCCAGAACTGGGTTTTCAGCATGCATTACCACCCTGGCTCTTTCACATGAATTCTGGAACTAGAACTAGGGTCCACATTTGTATGGCAACCCATCCACCAACCTGACTATATCTCTGGACCCTGATATTTTCATTTTAAATCAGTGGAACATGATTAGACAGCAGTTGAAGCTGGGTATTAGAACTTGAAAACTCAGTATCTATTGTCTCTATTTTTGTGTGGGTCGATGTTTTTCTCAACTAAACAGTTTCTGAATGTTTTAAAGAAACTAATTCTCTAATAAATGTGCTCATTCATAAGCTGTATGTGGCTTCCACCTGAGGCTGAAAAGACTCCAAGTGTATGAATCCCAATTATGCTATTATCACCACCAGATCTTGGGGATTGTTTTTATAGAAGACTAAAATTTCAGAGGTCAGTGAGATGGCTCAACAAATAAAAGCATGTTCCAAACAAGCTTGATAGCCTGGGTTTGACTCCCAGAACCCACATAAAAAGCCTGGTACAGAGGCACACATCTGTAATCCCAGCACTCCTCCAAGATGAAAGACAAGGACTAGAGAATCACCCAGAGGTCCACAGTCAGCTGTGCAGATTTGAATGACAAATGTCTCCCATAGGCTCAGGAAACCACTTGGTTTCCAGTGGGTGCAGCTCTTTGAGAAAGTGGTACAGCCTTGCCGAAGGAACCGCGAATCTAGAGGCAGGTTTCCAGAGTTCACAGCTTTGTCCTACTTCCGGTTTTTGTAGTTGGAGACATGCTCTCTCAGCTTCTGGCCATGACGCCTTCTCTGCCAATGATGGACTCTCCCTCTGGAACCAAAAAACTCTTCCTTCTGTAAGTTGCCTCATCATGGTGTTTACAACTGCGACAGATGGTAACTGAGAGCCAGCCGTCCAGGAATAGGCAGTTCAGCAGAAACAAGAGAGGTCTTGGGGTTAAAGCAGAACCAACTTGTAAAGTTTGTCCTCTGACTTCCACACTTGTGTTACAGTACACACACATACATACACACACACACACACACACACACACCACATATTAATAATAAACATTTTTGAAGACGAAAAGTTCATTGCTGAACACTGTGATAGAATTGAAAAGGTCATTTTTATTGCCCAAAAATTTCAGTAGTAAATTTGCTAAAGATTTATTTTATTTTGCTAAAAAGCCTTATCACCAAAAGTTACTAAAGCATTTTTTATTAAGATTTTCAGCTTCTCTTTCAGGATTTATGTATGAGCACACTCTCTCTCTCTCTCTGTCTCTCTGTCTCTGTCTCTCTCTGTGTGTGTCTCTCTCTCTCTCTGTCTCTGTGTGTGTGTATGTGTGTCTTTCTCTCTCTCTCACACACACACACAAGCACACACATTTCACTTTATGATTTAACACTTTTCTAGATTTTACCTAAGGAAATCCCTCCTGGTCATGCTTACAGATAAGTCTATCAGAATTTAAATGAATATACATTGTTAGTGAAACTAGTAAGAATGTGTTACTTAGCTTTTCTAAAACTTCTACAACAACTAAAGCCCGTGTGTAGCAAGAAACAGAGGTCTCTGCAGGCTAGCATCATCTGAAACAAATCTTAAAAGATGAGGCTGGGGCCATGAGTGGGCAGCGAACCATGCAGAACTCGCTTGGAGAGGCACCGGTTTGAAAAGAGCATTGTCAGGCTGACAGAGCATTTGTCTCAGTAAATATTCTTCTTCATCCCTGAGCTGCTGGAGCATGAGAAGGCGGACGAACACAGTCAGCAATCTGAAAGTCTCTCACAGACAGACAGCAATCTGAAAGTCTCTCACAGACAGCAATCCGAAAGTCTCTCACAGACAGCAATCTGAAAGTCTCTCACAGACAGCAATCTGAAAGTCTCTCACAGACAGCAATCTGAAAGTCTCTCACAGACAGCAATCCGAAAGTCTCTCACAGACAGTAATCTGAAAGTCTCTCACAGACAGCAATCCGAAAGTCTCTACTGTGTACTTGTAACACATGGGCTGGAAAACTCTGGAACCACCTGGTCTTTGTAGGAAACTCGGGCTGGAGAGAAGGGGCTAACATGAGGGAGAGGCCTCTCCTCCAGCCACAACGGGCTGGTCTGCAGCAAATCGAACTTCTCACCAAGGGAAATCTTTGGAAGATGGACTAAGTGCAGGAAATGTACAGGAGAGAACTACAAAGGACTCACATGGTTTGTGATGTGATGCCATGTTCCACTCACAAGCTACACAGGTAAAAGGGAGGGTGTATGTTCACGTGCCCTGGGGACCCAGGACCTCCATATGCTAGACACACATTCTTCCAGTGAGCTACACCTCAGGCCCCAAAGGATTTCTTTTTTAATATCTGAAATAAAGGGGAAACGTGTGCCAATCTGCTTAATGAGGCCAGGCTAACTTTCCTATTAAAACTTGAAATGGATCTTGCAAGAAAAGTGAATTATGCACTAATAGTCATTAGGAACATAATCACAAAACTAATTTCAATATAATTTTAACTTTTATTTTAAAAAAGATAATATGTTGCAACCAAGTGGAATTTATCTTAGGATTCAAGGTTGACTCCGTGTTGGGGGATGGGGAACTAATCAATATTTTAAAAAAAAAGAGAGAAAAAAAGGAATAATAATAATAATAGCCTTTGCATAAGTTCCAGAAAAGCACTGAAAATTCACTGTGAAAACTTCCAGCACAGTACAAATAGGAGAATGTTACTTTGATTTGATGTTGAAGTTCTACAAAATATCTATATAAAAAGCATAATGGTGAAGTATTAAAACCTCATTTCCAAGGGACCCACCACTGCTGCCTCTGTTCTTTATTGTAATTTAGGTCCCAGGTGAGCAATTTAATGTAATAAATTAAGTAAGGAAACTACCAAAGTAGAAGAATGAGGAAGACAAACCGCAGATATAACATTCTATGTGACAAATCCAAATATAATCCCCAGAAACACTCTAAAAATTAAGTGAATCAAGTGAGATTTCTCAATTTAGTCAATATGAGAAGCATGTATTGTTATTTATCAGAAGGAAATACAAATGAATTTTTGTATGTGTACTTGTGCATGGTGTATGCGTGTGTTTGTACACGTGTGTGGACATGTGTAGAGTACATGTGTACTCACATGTGTCTGCCACAGGTTGACTGTTTTCCCCCATCATTCACCACCTTAGATATTGAAACAGGGTCTCCCTTGATCCTGGAGCTTGTTGGTCTGCAATCTAGCCAGCCTGCTCCAGAAATCCCCTGCCCCAACTTCTCAGTTACAGGGGGGCTGCCACGCCCACTTGGCACTTACATGGATGCTAGGAATCTGAGCGCTCATGCTCTGGCTCACCCAGAAAGTGCTTTACCCACTGAGCCATCTCCCAGCCCCCTAGAAATTAATTTTTGTAATCATACTCACAAAAACATAAAGATCATGTCGGTATTGAATATTCTTTGGCATTAGCCAAATTGAGTATGTTCAATTCTTCACAAAACACTGAACATGTCATAGAGAGAAAATGCTAGAAGTGCAAACAACCAATATGCATGTCTATGAATTCCAAAGCAAAATATTGCGAAGATAATATTTCCCTTGAAACCAATACAAGTACTTAGTACAATCTGAATTAAAATCTTCATCTGAATTCTTATGTTGTGGGAGTTGGGATGCTAAAAGTACACCACATAGGTGAGTGTAGAAGTCCACAAATACTTGAGACAATTTTGCAAATGAATGGAGCTGAAGGCTTCACACAACAAGGTATTGAAACTTTTATTCTAAAAGCCCAGTAATTAAGATAATGTGGCATGTCTCAAGGATGGGAAAATGAGTCCAGCTCAGAAGAGAGTCCCGAAGCAGAGCTGCACTGATAGGCACATGTGGATTTCAACAAAGGTTATGCTTCAGGGAGGAGCAAGAAAGAATGGGCATTTCAATAAAAGGTGCCACGTCCCTTTGGATTTCAGTGTGGGAAAAAAAATGACGTGTGACCTTTCCTTGCACAATACACAAAGAATGTTCAGAGATTTTGAAGATCCAAATAGCAAAGGTAAAAATAATAAAACTTTTATGATAAAACTTGGGAGAAAATATTCATGACTTTAGGGAAGCAATCACAAGTGATTTGTATGCAGAGTGGTTCCATCTAAATGTGCACATAACCGCTAAGAAATGGACAACACAATAAAATGCATTTTACCTAAAACAGATATCCAAATGTTTAAAAAATGCAAAAATTAATAGATGTTGAACGTCGTCAGTCATTGAGAACATACAAAGGGGCTAGAGATGGCTCAGCAGTTAAGACTACTAGCTTGATCTTGCAGAGGACCTGAGTTGGGTTCCCAGCATGCACATGACAGCTCACAACTGCCTGTAACCCCAGTTCCAGAGGATCCAATGCTCTCTTCTAGCATCTGTGGACATCAGGCACACACATGGTACACGTATATGCACACAGGCAAACACTCATACATATGAAATAAAAAGAAATTAATCTTCTTTAAATAACACACAAAAATTAAAAATATAACACATTACTGTGCAGAGAGACTACAATGGCAAGAAAAATACCAATAATAAATAATAATAATAATAACCCTGACCTATTACCATGCTGGAGAGCAATTGGAACAGTCCACACTGCTGGAGGGACTAGGGATTAATACAAACACAATGGAAAACTCCTTGATGGTATCAGATAAACTAAAATCATTGTGTATTATTGTCCCAAACAAATAAGTAACATGATAAGTCCTGTGAGTTGTGTTTCTCACTATAAAAGAAATGAGAAATATGAGGTTGGAGAGATGGCTTAGTGGTTAAGAGCGCTTGTTGCTCTTGCAGAGGACCTGGGTTTGATTCCCAGCACCCACATGGCAGCTCACAACCATCTGTAAGACTAGTTCTAGGGAATCTGATGCTTTCTTCTGACCTCTCTGAGCACCAGGTACACACATAGTGCATATGTATACAGGCAGGCAAAACACTCATACACATAAGGCAAATAAATAGAAATGCAAAAGAAGCGGAGAATGTAGGCTGATCCTGAGTGGTTGCACTGAATTAGAAGTTAAAGAAAAATGTATGAGTGGTAGTGTTGACTATCAACTTGACAGACTCTAGAATGACCTAGGAGAAGAGCCTCTGGGCATGCCTGTGGGGGATTATACGAGTTGTGTTCATTAGGGTAAGGTCATTCCCTGGGCAGGGGACTCCTGAGATGTGCAAATGTAGAGGATAACTGAGCAGATGCATCCATTGTTCTCTTCTCCTGACTGCAGACACAATGTGACCAGCTGCCTCAAGCTCCTGTTACCTTGATTTGCTGCCATGATGGAATGTACCCTGGAACTGTGGACTACAATGAACCCTTTCTCCCTTAAACTGCTATTGTCAGGATTATTTTAACACAATGACAGACAAAGAAACCAAGGCAGTGTGCTTTTAGTCAGGATTATTTTAACACAATGACAGACAAAGAAACCAAGGCAGTGTGCTTTTAGGAACATCCATGAAGAAGATCCAGAGGCCATGTATTCTCATAAACTAGATCCTAGGTCCTAGGTCCTAAGTCCCATTTACCTCTGGATGGACATGAGGATCCCTGGGAGAATGACCTAGTAATTACCACATAACATAGGAATGTCTTACATTGCCAAAAAACACACCTTATCTCCCAAAATGGTGGAGATGTGTTCATGAGACACA
>CABHPQ010175931.1:0-44261 GCA_902168405.1 Peromyscus aztecus | reverse complement strand
CTCAACTATATTTCCTTTGAGACAGTGACATATATAATAAAGATTAAACAAAAGTCACTTTCCTGCTACACGTACCTGTTATGTTGTTTGTAATCTTTATATTATACCGTTAAGCTTGAAAAGAAATCACTTTACCATCTTTCACAAAGAGAAGGAAAGAAAATACAGTATGAGATTAATTCAGACCTGGCCCAAGTGCTTGGAAGTGTACCCAGTACTCAGTTTCCCTGTATTGATAAACAGTCAGAGGTCATCGTATCTGTCCATCCATTTACTCCTTCATTTAAAACAGTGGATGCCAACTATGTGGTAAATGCTATTGTAGAGGCTAAAGGACGCATGGATAAATAAGAAGATGCATTCTGATGCGTCCTGCTTTTAAGAATTGAATTTCATGGTTCCTTGTTTTAATCTTATAAATTTAAAAAAGATATCAATCTAAAAATAAGTAGGTTTTGTTGTTATTGTTGTTGTTCCTGAAACGTTTTCCTCAGTGAAGAGAAGAAGAGAGAGAGACAGATAATGGAAAAAAAAAGGTGAGAGTTTTTAAAAGAAAGTAGGAACTGTCTGAGAGTAAACTAGAGATCGTCGCTTTATCATAACAAAATCGCACTGGACATTTTATGAAGAAGAATACGCAGTTTCAGTTCAAATTCTTCTTATGAAGAAAATAAGTTTCAAGGTTAGGAAATTCAGAATTTGCCAAAAGTTCAGCATTCACAATAGTGATTTTAATGAGTTGAGAGCTATTTTCTGAAAAGTTTTTGAAACAATAAGCATTAATGTGTCAATTCAGACAGCATGGAGTGGATGTTATTTACATATGAAATGTGATAAGATTGTAAAAATCTACAGAGTGTTTTAATTGTTATTCCTGCAGAGAAAAATGTCAAAGAGAAAACCCTATATGACCGAAACAGGAGCTTGTCCCCAAGCAGGTATGGAGGATGTGGACAGCTTTACCCAGCTTCCTGCTCCAAGGTACTGCTTTCAACCTCAGGCAAGGCAAATTTAAGAACTGTAAACTAAGAAAACAGATGTGGACAATGAGTCCCCATTTTAAATCAAACCACAGTTATCATGCCCTCCTGCACGGGAACAGATGGCGGTGGGGAACGGATTTCCCCATAATCATTAAAATGAAGGCATGAAGCCAGACTGCACTAATTGAAGAAAAACACACTTACTGCAAGACAGTAACTTTTAATTGTTACACTATCTACCCTTTCTCAGAAGTCAGTTTCAAAGGGTTGGGAGACTGGAGAGTCAAACTGACCCTACCTGATACACACACACACACACACACACACACACACAAAAGAAAAACATCTATATTGCTCTGCCTAGCATAGAGATGCTTTAAATTCACAGGTGTAAAGGAGAACTCTGGTTTGTACCACACCCCAAACAAAATCATGCCTTAAACGGCTGAGCTGTCTGAGCCAGAATGCTGAGGACCTGCTTTGATCTCTCCTGGTGTTTTGCTGGATGCCCAGCTTATACCATCAGGTCCTGTTTATTCTGTGTCCTAAAAGCATCTTGAGCCAATGTATTTTGTTCTCACTTCTGTTGTTAGGACTTAGCCAGCTTCACCTTTTAGAGGTGACATCCTCTCCCTGGAGCAAAGCAGGGCTGGACAGGGCCATTACACTTGTTCTGCATCTTATGAATGGTGTTCAGTTTGAAAAAGACTAAGAAACAGGATTTTGTACCAGTGTTCAGCAAAAGACAAATGGGCAAAAGCAGCTGATCACCAGATAAATACAATTTTAGAATAAAACTGAAGCAACTGTGATTAATAAATGTAAGAAAACAGAGGAAACGGTAGAGAAACCCATTACAGCTATTGGCATCGTTAGTTAAGGATCCAGTGTAGAGGCTGGGGAGGCAGCTCAGTAGGTAAAATGCCTGCAATGCAAACATGAGTATCCGAATTCAACTCCCAGCACCCAGGTAAAAAGCCAGCCACAAGGAAGTGCAAGTCTATAATCTCAACACTAAGGTCATGGCGGAGACAGGCAAATCCTAGAATTTTTTGACCAGACAGTCTAGCCAGTGGATGGGGTCTAGGTTCAGTAAGAGACTCTGTCTCAAAAGTTATAGCATGGAATGATAGTGGAGGATACTTGATGCCAACCTTTGGCCTACACACATATATAACACACACACACACACACACACACACACACACACACACACACACACACACACACATACACACTGCCTAAAGGGCATACAGTACTCTAAACACATCCTTCATAAATTGTGAAGGTGCAAGAATAAAGATGCTTACAGCCAAATATCTATAAGGCATTATTTGTGTTTGCCTATTCTAAAAACTTATGACAAAATAAGAAAACATTAGTGAACTTTTTGCGATAAACAAAAAATAAGTCCAAAGAAACATGAAAATTCAGTTTAAAAGGAAGAAGGATGGGGAGTATAAATATACAGATGTATATAAAGAGATATTAGCTGCACAAAACTGTCCTAACATGGCTTTGTGGAATTGACAACATAAAGAAAACGAAAAATCAATTTTGTTTTAATGGGAATATATGAAAACAAAATAATTTAAATTTCTATTCTTACCAAGGAAACAGTAAGAGCCACACAGGAAAGGCACAAATGAAGCTGCATACAGACCTAGGTAGTGCCATCTGGACACATCCACACAGTTTTTTATTATTATTTCTTTTAGTTTTTGAGATTATTATACAATTGCATATTTTTTTAAAACAAAATGCTGTCTTAGACCCATGGTACTGGTTTTCTATATAGAGAAGGCTCATTCTGTGGAACTTACTGAATGATTTCAAGCAAATTCTGAGTGACCTTGAATAGCAGCATTTTCCCCCCTTGTCTTGGAGGCATTGATTTCCATTTGTTTGTTTACTCAATTATAGCTCCTAAATTGTGACTATGTGGGGTTTCCTTGGTCAGTGCTGTACTTTGTGTTTTAATTAAAATATAATTAAATCACTTTCCCCAGTCCCTTGCCTCCAACTAAGCCCTCCTAAGTCCAACCACTTCCATGTCTTCCTTTCTACTCTCAAGTTGACAGCCTCTTCTTTCCCAGTTATTTTTTCCACGTGTGTGTGTGTGTGTGTGTGTGTGTGTGTGTGTGTATTGTCTCAGGCTGGCCACTTCATATTGCAGAGTGTGTTTTTTAAAAAGCCTTCGAATGCAGAGGACTCTTTCCCAAATGCTTTGCCATTTGCTTTGTGGTCTCCGTGACTAGCCAGACATCTATACCATATCCTAGATCCCTGATAAACTAACTTTCAGGCCTCTATGGGCGTCACACAATGAGCCTCAAAAAGAGACAGATGATTTATTCATCCAGGTCACTATCCACGACAGACAAAAAGAGTGTGCATCTGTTGTAGGGATGCTATGCATGCATGCTCGGCTCAACCAAGCCCTGCAGGTGCAGGAGGATGGCTGATAGTCGGTGCTCAGCACCTGCGGAGGAATCAAGGAGAGAAGCATAACTGAGAATACCCAATGAGGGGGGCCAAGGCAGCTCCTTTAAGAGAAAAACATGGAGAAAAAGCTAGAGTACACAAGATCGGGGAGACAAGGAAACACGGGTATCGACAGAGAAAGATGGCTACTCCTTTGACAGCATCCTGGTAGATCATTTTAGTCCTACTCTGATAAATAGAAGTTAGTTATTTTCAAAATCCGAACCTGGATAACAGTATCAAACATGACAAACATTAGGCATGAGTGAGAACATTTTTCTATTTTTTTTAAAATTTAAACAAAACTTTATTGCAGAAAGTTTATCACATAATTGGATACTTTTCTGTTCTTACACAATTATTCTTGATCGCCACAGAAAGATTGCTCACGAAGTCATCTGATGATGGCAAGCACTACAATTCTGACTGTAAGAGAATAGCAGTAGAAATGCCTTACTGGGGCCAGCAAGGTAGCTCAGTGGTAAAGGCACTGGTCAACAAGTCTGTGGACCTGAGTTCAATCCCTGAGGCCCTCACAGAAGAAGGAAGGAACTGACCTGAAAACTTAGCTCCAACCCCTACACTCTGGCATGTATGCATACACACACAAAAGAAATAAAATGTTGAGAAAGGAGCAATGCCTCAGTGATTTAAATTAAAAGCATGACACTGGTATATGCTTCTTGTACTCAGTATCAAGAACATACAAATGTCTTTATTCACAAATACAAAGTAAATTATCGGTAAACATGGACAATGAGAGCAGCAAAGTACTATATCTTGACTACTGAACCCAACAACTGAAGAGTACAGTGATCAGCCAGCCTTTCATTCAGTCATGTTCTTCAGTTGACTTCTCTGAAGTACTCGGTGAGGAACCTGCCTTGAGGGTGCAGTCACAGCTTATTGATAAAAGCAAAGCACTATTCCAGGAGGTAGAACGTTGCCGCCTCCCATATCCTGCCCCACTTCTGTTCATTGTACCCATTCCAAGGTCTTTCTCTTATGAAATAATTTCTGTCACTACCGCTTTTCCTGTCATCACCAGAAAGGCCACCCCCAGCAGCTTCCAGAAAAGAATTTTTTTACAGCTTTCCTGGATGAGTAAGTCCTTTTTCTACCATATTCATAAAATCTCCAAACATAACATCATAACCAAATTGTAAAAAAAACTTGCACAAATTTTTCAACTGTGAAAGATCATTCAATACCACAATTTTTAGAAATAGGCATTGCATTCATTTCTGAGTGTTTTTATAATACTTTTTTGGCAATTTTCTGATCTTCATTAGCAGGTTTTAATGTGGCCATGATGGGGTACACCAAAGTAGAATGCAGTGCCCTGTTTAAAAAAAAAAATGGCTCCATCAACAGCTGCTCTTGTAACATTGAGGGCATCCATAACTGTCTTCCTTCTCGTTCACACAGACACTCATCCCTCTCGCTTTCAGCACAGCTCTTCCATCTGAAGGTGTAGCCCGTCGCCTACTGAACTTTTCCTTTCCATAGTCACTAGTTGTGATATCTAAATGCTCAGTGGTTTCTTGAATATGGTGGTTTTTAAAACTGAATATTGACACCCTTGGCTTTCAAAAGCAGAATGTCATTGTTGCTACAGTGACCTCTCCAACATTTTCTTAGTCGAGTTTGAGTGTCTTCAGGATTTAGATTCAACTCAGCCTTTTCCAAACACTGCACCACCTAGTGTAGCAATAGCTACATCTTTAAGATAGTTCTTTCTATGGTTCCTAAACATCAGAGCTTTGATTGCTACAACTTGTAGACCAACTGTTACTCTATTGAAAACTAGTGTACTTAGAGCTTCACCATCAACATCTTCAGCAATTACAACTGAGTGCTTCTGTTAAGCAATTAACAGTTTTCAAGAGCAGGTACAATGGACTGGACCCCCGAAATTCTCTTTTTACTCAATTATTTTGACTTCACATTTCTGATCTTTTGATGCATTGATAAAATATGAAGAAATGCATGCTCTATGAAACTTCATTAGTAATATCTAATTCATCCTTCATGGTGATGGCATTCTTTCTTTCAACCTTTTGCTGTTGCATCAGAAATGTTTGCAATTTCTTTGTCTCCATATGCAGAAATTGCAACATCCAGAGCAATTTCTTTAGGGGTAATTGCAGGTTTAGACTGCTTTTCTTAAGTTCATCAATTACAGCATCAACAGCCAGCATGGCACTTCTTATTTTCACTGGGTTAGCATTTTTGCGGCTCTTCCCTCAAGGCCCTCCTTGACAACAGAGCATACCAGGCATACCAGAACAGGAGCAGTGATGGTGCCATCTTCAGCCTCTTTGCTTGTGTTATAGGAACCATCTTGAACAACTTTAGCTCTGGTATTTTTTATTTATCCTTTAAATCAATTGGATTTGTAATAATCACACTACCTTTCCTTACTTTCAGACTCCCCTAGTTCCACTTAATAATCACCTTCTTCCCCTTGGCTTCACTGTAATTTCTATAGCATGGGCTAAAAGTTATGCACCTTGAAGCATTAAGGGTTGAGCAGCTACATGAAACTTTTATACCTTTGACATGAGCCCAAATGAGATGCAGAAACAGCCTGGGACACTGTTCGAATCTAGTGAAGGATTGTGTGTGGGTGGTCTAAGCATGTATGCCCAGCATCAGTAGTAGCTCATTTTTTGAGGCAGGTCATTGATAGGGAGTGATGAAGGGCACACTTTTATTTTCTTTTGATGTTTGCCCTATTACAACTTTTCCTAACCTATCTTTTTACCGCTTCCTGATACTGGAGTCTCAAACCTTGGTCAACTCTTTAAATTTATATTAGCTTTCATACACAAATCATTTCACATTTTGAGTCCAACAATTTTTGTTTCATATGTGACTAAAGAGAAAAACAGTATTTTTCTTAAGGAACACACATTCATATTTGTCTTAATCAGTGTGGGATACAATAGCAAATTACTAGAGACAGTGTAGTTTAAATAATCACATTATTTCTCACCACTTTAAAGGTAGAGAATTTCATATCAAGAAGCTTCAAGGTTTGGCTTGTGGTGAAGACCACTCACTACCTGGCAGATACCCATCTTCTCACTCTGTTGGTATATGATAGAGCAGAGAAGGAAAAGACAAATACTCTGTAATTTTTCCTGAAGTTATGAATCCTACTCATGAGGATTCCACCATCATGACTTCCCTAGTCCAAAACTCCTGATGCCACTATACCAAGGCCCAGGATTTCATAATATGAGTTTACTGGGGTAAGATACAAACTTGCCATCCAGGACCAGTCTTCTTCCAATTGGCCCTCCTCCATCTTGGCTTCTCTATTTTCATCAGCTCTTAACCCCTTCTGTCATTGTTCATATTTTCTATTGGAGAAAAGTTTTCTCTGTCTAAAAATTGCCTTTGGTATATCTATTTTAATGAAGAGCTATTGGTGTCCAGTTCTCTTGCCCTCACGTCTGAAGTTACCCAAGTATGGAATTATAGGTGGGCAGCTGTTCTGATGATGACAATTCCTTTATTATCTGGCTGTTTGCTAAAAATTGTCTTTTCTGTGCCTTGTATAGCTCATCAATAGACTAATGGTTGTTTCCTTAGTATTATTGTTTAGATGTTTTATGATGACGATGATGATTATAGTATTCTTGTTTTCAGTATCTGTGACTAATTTTTCTTTGCATCAATTCTTACATTTCACAGGTATTATCTCTTAAAGCTTTGCTTCTGCAATATTCGCTTATCTTTTGGGATCTATATTATCCATAGATGAATTTTTTCAGTAGTGAATGGAACCTAGAAACCTATACATGTTAGCTAAGTGCTCAACCACTAAGTTACATCACCAACCCTATTTTACTTTCTATTTTTGAGACAGAGGCTCACTGATTTTTGTAATATGTCTTTTAATTCACTCTGTATCCCAGGCAGGCCTTAAGCATGAAATCCTCTTGCCTCAATATCCTGAGTACAGTAACTCAGTACCAGCAGCCTCTGCTCAGGCAAGTGTGTTTAAACTTTCTCTCTACTCATATGTTTTTATATGCACCTCTGCATTGCTTCCTTCTTGAACTCTCTGTTTCCACTGAGGATTTTTGTAGCAAGGGGTGCTGAGTGTATATCTATGCACCATTTGCATGCAGGTGTCTACAAGAGGCCAGAAGGCAATGGATCCCCTGGAACTGGAGTTGCAGACATTTGTGAGCCACCTGATGTGTGTGACGAAAACAGAACACAGGTCTTTTGCAAGAGAAGCATGAGCTTTTAACTGTTCTGTCATCTCCAACTTCCATTGGGAAGATTTTAAATGGCCCACCTTCCAGTTCACAATTTTTTCTTTAGTTAGATCCAATCTAATGCTAAGAACATTTCCTATGTTCTTAATTTCAGTACTATATATTTGAGTTATAGAATTTCTATTTTGTCTTTTATATATTAAAGTTTTGGTGTAAAAATCTATACTTTATTCTCAATTTTCTTGAACATATGAATAAGAATTATTTTTAAACGTGTCCAATTATGTCAATATCTGCCTTCCCATCTTCTTTTGATCTATTCCTGTCCACTAATGTGTGATGGTTTTTACATAATGTAGGCATTTTACATGAGAAAATTTGAAGGGCTTTGGGTATTTTTTTTCCCAGAGAGGACTTACCCTATGCTTTGGCAAAGAGATGTCAGAATGCAAAACATATCCCTTCCATCTCACAGACAGACCATGCTGTTTTAATGTGAAGTCAGTCTCTTTAAGAGGAGCCATTCCAATTTCAAACAAAGGATCTTGTTATTTCCTTAACAATTCCTAAATTCCAGGTTTAATTCTTTCAATATTTCAGAATTACAAAAATACAATCGTATTTTTAGCTTCTTTGTCATTGGCTTTTTAACTTGCTAGACAATACATTAAGAATTCAGCAAATGACTCAATGGAAAACACACATGTGTCAGATTTACTTCGCTTTGCTCTCTTCTCTCCAGGTTTTTGGCATCTCTGATTCCTATTGCCCTGGCAGCCTCAAACTTTATTTTTCATTTCCTCATTTCAATTCCCAGCCATGAGATCACCCAAATCTTTTCTGGTGTTTTCCATCTCTCACAAGGCGTGCTTGTCAAGATTCCTCAGTCCTGCCCAGTGCTCCACGTGCCCTCAACCCCAGCAACTCTATCAGCAAAGGACCTAAGTGAGAAAGCATGAACAACACAGCATTCTTGTTCAGCATCTCTCCTCTTTCTGGATCCTTGTCTCTCAAAGTCTGGCAGCCTCGCTGGTACTCTGTAACCTTCAAGGAGATGGAATTCAGGAATTTGTCCAGCTTCTTCAGGTGTTTCAAGAAGGGTCATTGCTACACTGGATGCTTCTCCATCATGACTAGTAGGCAAAAGTCTGCCAGATCCAGGTTTTTTCCTAACTCATGACAGCAGCTTTCCCTTAGTAGGTGACACAAGAAAACATACACCTTTTTACAAGGCACTAAATTAAAAAAGAAAAGTATTAAAGATACTATATTGTCCCCACAGAAGTGACAATTTCTTATGCACTGTCTTGTTTGATAAGTTGTCCATATATTGTTGCTCCTTGGAACATGATCATAGTGACACCAGACAAAGCCATGCTTCTGCACACCCTCTGCCCCAGGAAAGGTCTCACTAATTATGAATCAGTTCCCTGTTGTTATCTTACATACCAAATTTCATTAAATCAAATTGCAATCCACTTTTTATCATTTTTTTTTGTTTTAGATCTCTTTGATTAGAATCACATGTTGTGATGCAGGATATCAAGAGCATCTTTCACTTTCTCCTTGTTAGCAGCCATGTCAATGTACTTGATAGTAAATGATCTTCCTGTCAGGAGAAATGATCTAGATTCACCCATGATTCCTTTAGGGGGAAAAAACCACCTTTGAAGTTTATTTTCCAGCCAGAGTCTTGGAGTAGAAATTAACTTCTTCCATGATATAGTGAAATAAGATCTGAATATAAAAACTTCTGATCTTGAATACAGACATTTCAAAGCACATCTGCAATTATCCTATTGTCCCTTGAGAGTTTTGGATTATGTTTCTATGCAATTAACCTTTTCATACCTGTGTTTACATATTTATATTGTTTTCCCCAATAGGTCCATTACTTAAAAAATCAAAACACGTTCAAGCTCTCTAAATGAGTGTTCTACTCAAATTAATCATATGTTAAATCATTTTCTAAATGGAAGTAGCTCTCAAATTACTTTTTGGACATGTAAATGGCCAGCAATATATCAGATATTAGTTATATTAATTAGTTCTGATTTCCTTTAACTGTTCCTTTCTCCATCTATTAGGAATTAATCGAGTGCTTATACAGAGTAATTTCTTATTAATATGTTAAAGTGAATCAGATTGATAAACCTCCATGGGAATTTTTTGGCAGGTCTTTCTCAATGTATTACATCCTTTCTAGAAAATTCTGGTAGATAAATTCTAACTGAAGCCTACAAAATGAATGGCTATACATGACCTCCCTACATACATGCTAACTAATCTGCCATCACTGTAAGAATACACAGAGTACCAAGTAAGAGACTTGCCAGACTTCTCTGATGGTCCAGCAAGGTGAGGCATAACTACCCACTGGTGAATTCATTAGGCTTCCTTTCCATGCCCAACTCTTCCTCGAAGGTCAGTGTTAATTCCAGGACATGGAAAACAATGAAATCAGCAGCTTAGGCTATGAAGAATGGTCAGCCAGCTCCACACCTTGTCTTTGCCACTCACAACCTGAATGGTGTGAGAATGTTAACCAATCTCCTAGGTATCCTCTCCTCAGGACTGAAATAAGGACATCCATATATGTTTTAATTATTTACATAGATAATTAATCATCCAACAATTTTAAAACACATCCATTCATAAGTTCTAAAGTAATACAAAAAGTTTAAGATATACAACTGTCTCAATTATGCATAACTTGATCTGCTTAAGGGATCCCCTGACAGTAGGATCAGGATCCATCGCTGGTGCATGAGCAGACATTTTGGAGTCCACTACTTATGGTGGGACACCTCACACAGCCTTGAGGCAGGGGGAGAAACTTAATTCTGCCTCTACTGAATGTACCAGGCTTTGCTGACTCCCCATGGGAGGCCTTACCTCCTTGTAGGAGGGAATGGGGGTTGGGTTGAGGGAGGGGAGGCTGGAGAGTCAGGAGGAAAGAAGAGGGGGATCTGTGATTGGTATGTAAAATGAATTTTAAAAAATTCTTAATAAAAAAGTTTAAGAGTGTTATTATATTATTAAAATAGTACTGCCGTCTAAGGCTGCTTGCTTATTTCGTTGAAGAAATATATGTGATATACATCACATTGCAAGCAATAATTTGAATCCTGATAAGCCTTACTTTCTTTTCATTTCTTTGAATGAGTTTAATTTAACTCTTGATGTATTTAAATTGTGGTTAACTGAATTCCAGAAAACAACCATTTTGTAAAGAAGTTAAGTGTTCATTAAGGAAACAAAATTGCATTGACTTCATTATTACTTTCATACTGATTTCTTGTCAGTGTTCAAAGCCGTGTTCAAATCAAAAAGGGGTATTAACAAAGAAAACAGGTGAGATAACCAAAATGGAATAAATTGGTTTCCATGACTCAATCTGGGTATACAAATGTAGTTTTAGATGGCCTATGCTGACAAAGTTTAGGATCAAAAGCTCACATTGCGTTGCTTGCATTATTAAAAACCAGTCCTTTAAGACTGACTGCTTCTTTGCCCAAACTTCCTTCCTTAATCCTTGTTTTTCTTTTTCATTTTCTAAAAATTCTAATTCCTGAAGCACTCAGTTATTCATTACTTACTACCTATGAAACCATGCTTGAACCCCAAGTCCAAGTGCCAACCATTACAGGAATCTGTCTGCAGGATGTGTTACTTCTGGGACAGAAACAGATGACAGGTTCCAAAAAAATTAACATTAGAAAAAAATAGAAAAGGAATTGAATTGAAACTTGGTCTACATGTTCTTGTCATGGAATGCTGGTCATTAACATCAGAACATAGACGGTTAATCAAAGTTAGGCAATGTACGGTGTATAAGAGTTGTTTAGTGTCTTTGATACTTGGTTGACCTTTCAAGAGATTCTGAAATGTTTTCTGTGTATCTAGCCTAGCCTTTCATGTATTTTATAATATATATTATATATGTATATATGATCTATATATATTATATGTGTCTATATCTATATCAATTTCCCTTTTATATATAATATATTAATATAGATATAGACACATACAGAAAGAGATTTAGACATAGACATAGATAGAGATATAGACATAGATAGATGATAAATTATATAAATACACAGTATGACATATCATATATTTAATATGATATATATATATTAAACTAATTACTACAGAATGTAGGAGCTAAGTACTAATCAGATATGAAGCATGGTTACTATTAAAATACCAATGAAATGACCATTTTTTATTTTATTTCCATGTAACCATGATATAAAGATTACTACAGTATTTACCAGAGCTTAAATCTGGCTAAATATATAGAGAACCACTTAATGTATTGCTTAGTGAGAATATGACAACAGGTCAAAAATTGTCAACAGTAGCTAAGAAAGGAGCCCACTAAATTTTGTACACAATGTTTAAATGATGTGTTTTACAGTAAGGAGTACACCAAAACTACTAACCTGATTTACAGCCAAGGGAAAATAAATTCTGACGTCTATAAAATATTGCCTGTAGTCAATGGTAGAAATATGTACATGCTTATTTCACATAAAATTCCATACACAGCCACCATGAAGGTACATCAGGGACTGGATAACCCTGAGCACTCTCTTGCCACATCCCTGTGCTTTCCTTACCTGTGTTTACTTGGGTCTGGGCAGCTGTGGCTTGGCATGACACTGAAAAACTTTCAGCTACATGCAGTCAACAAAGTTGAAAGAATTTGGAGATCTGAAGAGCACTTTGACATCAGACATGGAGACGCAGAATTGGGAGTTTGCCCAGCTGATTTTTGGTCTTGCTTTGGTCTAGTATTTCCTTACTATGCTCCGTTTTGGAATGGGAATGTATATCCTGTGCCATTATATGTTAGAAGTATGCAACCTGCTTTTTCTTAAATTTTGATGTTATGGGGGATTACAGTTAAGAGGTTGCACAAATTTCAGAAGAAACTTTGAACTCTGGACTTTCAAACATTTCTGAGACTGTAATAAGATATGGGGATTTTTGAGGTTGAACAAATGAATCTTTCATTATGATATTGTAACAAGCTTATGGAGGTCAGAGAGTAGAATTGTGGGGGCCCCAAAACAGCTTGACCATACAGCTGCCATGACAGGCTTAAAGGACAAGATACGGCTTCTGTGACAGGCATACTGGCAGGCAACACCCAGACCGAAGAAAAGCCATAAGCTGACCCCATACAGGGAGGGCCTCCATCTAAGGAGAAGTACCTGACATCCCAAACATTCCAACCATTAGATAAGGTTAGATAAAACTGACAGATTTCCCTGAGTCTAACATACACCTATTTAATGTTTTACAGATACCCGTAGACAAATGTCAACAAATCAGGGTCCTGAAACCTGAAATCCCTTCACCTCAGCCTCTGCTATGACAAAAACTCTACCCTGCCTGGGCTCAGGGCTCTCTGCTCTCAATACTACATCAGACAGACAGAGAGAGAGACCAAGCTCAGAGGTTCCTTGCTTTTACATATGGGATTCTGTCTCTGTGGTGGTCTTTTGGGGGTCCCCTCAATCTAGGCATAACAGAATGTGGTAGTTTCAATAAAATTAATCCCCATAAGCTCATAGGGGTGGCACTATTAGGAGGTGTGGCTTTATTGGAGTAGGTATGGTCTTGTTGGTAGAAATGTGTCACTGTGGGGATGGGCTTTCAGGTCTCAGATGTGCTTCAGCCATACCCAGTGTTTTGCCTGTACAAGATACAGAACTCTCAGCTACCTCTCCAGCACCATATCTGCTGGCACACCGATATGTTCCACCATGATAATGGACTAAACCTCTGAACTCTAAGCCACTCAATTAAATGTTTTCCTTTATAAGAGTTGATGTACCCAGGCGGTGGTAGCACATGCCTTTAATCCCAGCACTTGGGAGGTAGAGCCAGGCAGAACTCTATGAGTTCAAGGCCAGCCTGGTCTAAAGAGCAAGATCCAGGACAGGCATCAAAACTACACAGAGAAACTTTGTCTCAAAAAGCCAAAAAAAAAAAAAAAAAAAAAAAGAGAGTTGCTGTGGTCATGGTGTCTCTTCACAGCAATAGAAACCCCAACTAAAGCAAAGTTTCAGTATATGTACTCTGTTAATGCATGTGTGTATGTTGATCTTTAAAATATGACTTTTTCCTTTGTACTTTCTACTGTCATTACATATATTTTGAAACAGAATTTGTAATTGCTGCCTTTTAATTCTATCACAATTTCTTTAGTCATTTTCTTTTCTTTCTAATTTTTGTTAAATTTATTTATTTTGCATGTCGAGGGGTGTCACACAAGTGACATATTGTGCATAGGGAGGCCCAGGACAATTTGGGAGAGTGTAGAAGGAGTTCTCTCCTACAATATGGATCCTGGAGAAATCATTATGTTTTGGTTACAAGTGTTTTAACCCACTAAACCATGGTCCCCACTTCATTCACTTTCTTATTATCAGATTTTACATTATTTACAACTATCTACTTCACCTTCAACTTTTTTGATTATACTGGAAAAACAGAAATTATACTAGAAAAACCTACTGGATTTCTTTTATTTTGATTGAAGTCACTTGTAACTACTATATAAAAGCACTGTATATCTTAATGTGAAGCATGACCTTCCAATATGTATCTACGTTGTTCAGTATTTAAATCATGTTGAATTAAATCTGTGTGTCCAACATCTATCAATTCTTGATGAAGACTTTCAAAATCCTTTCTTCTAGCTTTCTGAAATGTGTAGTCCCTTAGTGTTTCCTGTAGTCACCCTACCATACACTACCAGAACTTCTTTCTCCATCTTATTTTCTTATCTGAAAGCCAACAAGGAAGCTATTTAACTTGTGAAATATGTTAGAAATGAATTATTTTCCAAAAACAACTATGAGAAAGATTGTCCTTTGTGAAAATTAGCTGTCACCTTCCACAATTCATCAATTGGTGAAAAGATACTTCTGCACTGTAAGCCCAGATAAAATCCACAAATACACCTTCTCAAAGTATGTGTACATCATTTCTCCTTTTACATCCCTGTTGGCTTCTCCCTGATTGGTACTCATTTCCATCTGCATGCTTTCAGGTTGGGGCAAGTAACCAAAATAGTCACACACTGAGATCTTAGACACAAACTGCTCCTCTCAAAAATGCTTGCAAAACCCACCACATGCTTGGTAGAGCTGAGACAAAAATGAACAGGCTGAACACGGGGACCTTAAAGGGTATATGGTGGTGTTGTATCTTAACATGTGGGGTTGTATGTATATGTAGCTCTTCATTTGAATGCAAAGCAAAGAGGAATGGTGAGTGCTAGCAGTTTCACCAGCCTTCAGTAGCACAGAACTGGTGTAAGTGGCCAACCAATGACAGGTCCAGCTTAAGACCCATACCATGAGAGGAGCCTACCCCTAACACTGCCTGGAAAGCTGGAACCCAGAGACTGGACAGCCCAGAGTCATAGGATAGAACCAAACATGACTGGCAAAGAAAAACTTAATAGTCAAATGATTCCCAATGATACTCTGTTATACTCAGAGGTTGTATGCTAGTCTAATTGTCATCAGAGGGCCTTCACCCAACAATTGATGGAAACAGATGCAAAGACCCACAGCCAAACCATAGCCAGGCCTTGGGGAATCCTGTGGAAGAGAGGGAGGAAGGATTGTGAGAGTCAGAGAGGCCAAGGTCACCATAAAAAACCACAGAATCAACTAACCTGGACTCACAGGGACTCACAGAGACTGAACTGCCAACAAGAGAGCTTGCATGGGACTGACCTAGAACCTCTGCACATATGTTACACTTGTGAAGCTTGGTCTTCTTGTGGGTCTCTTAACAGTGGGAGCAGAGGCAGTCTCTGACTCTATTACCTGCTTTGGGACCCTTTCTTCCTACTAAAATGCCTCAGTAGGAGAGGAAGTAACTAGTCTTCCTACAACTTGATATACCATGACTGGTTGATATATATGGGAGGCCTGCCCTGTTCTGAAGAGAAAGGAGTAGGAGAGGATGGGAAAGGGAGTTTGAGGGGAAGGACTGGAAGGCAAGGAGGGAGGATGGGGAAACTGTGATCTGGCTGGAAAAAATTAATTAATTAATAAAAATAAATTTGAAAAATAAAAAAAGAAGCAAGAAGTATCAATATACGGTAATTGGAAGGATCAGAATTGCTATTATATGAGAAGGAATTGGTAGCACCATAGTCAAAGAATCCATTTGAGAAAACTATAAAAACATTTAAGTGAAACATCAGACATTGTAGAAGTAACTGTCTTATTAAATAAGAGCCAATACAGAGATGAAAGCCCAAGAGGTCAGAGCTAAGAGCCCTACCCTTCACTCTGCAGCTATCCTCTTCAGCCAAGAGACCTACTTCCTGTGTGTTTGTCTTTATAAAGACTTTCTGTTCTGCCTTCTCATTGGTTGTAAACCCAACCACATGACTGCCTCGTCACTGCCTGTCTGTACAGACCTCCAGGTCTTCTATGGTTGGTATTGAGATTAAAGGCGTGTGTCTCCAATGCTGGCTGTATCCTTGAACACACAGAGATCTACCTAGCTCTGCCTACCAAGTGCTGGGATTAAAGGCGTGCACCACCACCACCCAGCTTTTGCTATGGCTCTAATACCTCTGACCCCCAGGCAACTTTATTTATTAACATACAAATCACATTTTAGTACAAATAAAATATCACGATAGGACATCACTGTACTAGCAAAGTAAAGAGAACACCTGAACGGCATGTCTGAGTCACTGAGTTTAATCCCAGACTCTGCAACAAATCAAGTACAATGAATGAAGCTGTAGGAAGGGTGTGGCCGAAAACTGCACCGTGAGTTCCTCTGGCCCCTACATTTCTATGAATGAAAATGACTTCTCAAACTTGGAAGTCTGGCCCCATTCACAGCAAGTCACCAAATCAATAGCTTTCGTGACATTTTGCTTTCTGTACCCAGAGAACAAACAAGTTAGCAAAAGTCTCCCCAAGTCCAGGGCCCACACCAGCAAAGGAAAATTCCCAAGGCTACCTGTAGAACATGTAATATTTTTAAAATAATGGATGCTTTAGTTTGGGGTTTTTTG
This sequence comes from Peromyscus aztecus, assembly GCA_902168405.1. Lineage (NCBI taxonomy): Eukaryota > Metazoa > Chordata > Mammalia > Rodentia > Cricetidae > Peromyscus > Peromyscus aztecus. Next base: position 27,486 of record CABHPQ010175931.1, on the reverse strand, counting down.
TCGTTAGTTTTGCTATTGGGCTTTTTCCATTTATATATAAAATGCTGGTTTATAATTTTTTTTCCAGTTCAAAGATACCATTTTCTTATGCTTCTCTTCTCTTCTGTACACTCCCTTCTTCTTCTCTACTCTTTTGTCTTCTTTCTTCTTACTTCTACTTCCTGTCTTGCTTTTTCTCCTCCTGCTGCTCCTTTTTTCTTCATCTTTGTCTACAAGTCCTCCTGTCCCCCTTCTCTTCCTCCTCTCATCCACCCTCTTCTCTCCTCCCTCTCTTGCTTGCTTCATCAAAATTATCCTAGACGTGTCCATCGAGGTCATGTTCATGATTTGATTTTGCACAACAGGTGACAGTTCTGTCAAGATTGTTGAGCTCAGGGTAGAATTTTGTGTTATCGTTACTCCAACCTAACAACAAATTAAAAGAGTTTTTTTGTCTGGGCCACCCTGCATCTGAGAGCAGTAAATCATAACAACAGGTGACACTCCCAGGATTCTTCTGAAAAAGAACACAAGAAATGAACAGAACTCACAAAAACCAGGCCTCGAACTTTGCCTATTTCTCCTTTGCTGATGACATTTTTCAACAGAAAAAAATCACCATAATGATTAGACAATATTAGATGCAAATAGCATTCAAGAATAAACACTTACCATTCAAGATTTGAATTTACTATTCAGAGGGGAAAAATGTAAATAGTTTGCAAATAGGGGTGCCAATTAAACTTTAAAAATGGCGTGGCAGAAGTATGGGATATTTTTCTATTTAATTTATTCAAACTAAACACAATAGAAGTCATTTTAGAAAGACACATCAGGCAATACTCCATTGGGGATAAATAAAAAGGAAGTTATGATTCTAGAAGTCAACCTATTTCTGTCAGAGAGTACTGCTTTCTTCAGTGTTTACTGGATAGAAAAGTACATTTGCCCTGGACTACCCATGCTACCAGAATTTTGTGTACAATGGCAGAAACACATATTTCAGCCTCAGAAAGCTACAACACTCATGTTGAAAATCAAATCCTGGAGTCAAAGGGTTTTAAGATTTTCACTCTAGCATTTTCTCACCAAGTTCTTCCCCTTGAAACAGGTACCATTCCTTCTTAAGTATGTTTCCAACACTGGAACCCTTTGGATTTTAACCCTAGGTCAATAGTGGGAATGTTAGCATGAGGAAAGTTAATATTGATTTTCTCTCTTTAGACTAACAAGATTCTGCATTGCATTAACAATGAAATCAATAGAAAGTCAGAGACGATCCTTAAAGAGCAGGAAACTCCCTTGTCAGAAAAGAAGAAATCTCTCTGGGGACATATGCCTTCCACATTAGAAACAAATGTTTCTTACTATTGAAACCATCTCATGACCCAGCCATTCATCTTATCTGGAAGTAATGCTTAACAGATTCCAGCCTACTTCCCAGACTCACGGTTCCAGCCACACTCCTTCTTGCCCCCAGAGGCCATTTCATAAGTAACCTAACATCAGTTCAAACAGGATTCATTTTCCCCATCACTTTACACCTTAGAAAACTGATACAGACTTCCCCAGATGAAATTTAGCAGAGAGCATAGGTTTATGAAGTGTGGAACCACATTTCAAATGTACACATAATATATTGATATAGGCTTTGGGAACATTTTTAGAGAATACAAATGTTCAGTATTCGAGGCTTAAATGGCCCTTTTCACAGATACAGTTCATAAAAGATTTCAGAAGGCTAAGAAACTCTAAAATATAGTTCCCTGTTTCCTTTCTTAAAATTTCACAGAATATTCAAATCTAGAATCAAATGAGACATCTAGCATCCAAGTGTACAGTGTAAGCAATTCATTAGATAAAATAAATTTGATTTATTTGATTTATAAAATAAATAACCTAGCTATCCTACTATAGCAGACCCTGAATATTCTAATATAGATGAAGCACAAGGGAAAGGCCTTGGAACCAATTACATGAATGTAATAGAGGTTATTAAAGGGAAAAATAAATAAATATCTTAAAGAAAGCCAAGAAAAAGCAAAGAGTTGAAGGAAATGAATAAAACTGTTCAAGAAAAGAAAATGGAAATAGAAGCAATAAAGAAAACACAAACCAAGAAAATTCTGGAAATGAAAAAATTATGAATTCAAACAGGAACTCCAGAAGAAAGCTTCACCAACAGAATACGAGAGATGGAAGCAAGAATCGCAAGCATTGAAGATATGATTGAAGAAATGTATATATTGGTAAAAGAAAACATTAAATGTAAAAAAAAAATACTGACACAAAACATTCAGGAAATCTGGGACATTATGAAAAGACCAAATCTAAAAATAATAGGGATAGAGGAAGGAGAAGAATCCCATCTCAAAGGCCCAGAACATATTTTCAACAAAATCAGAGAAGAAAATTTGGCTAACCTACAGGATATGCCTATAAAAGTACAAGAAGTTTACAGAATACCAAATAAATTGGATATAAAAAGAAACTCCCCTCACTACATAATAATCAAAACACTAAGCATACAGAACAAAGAGAGAATATTAAAAGCTGCAAGGGGAAAAGGTCAAGTAATATATAAAGGCAGACATATTCAAATTACACCAGACTTCTCAATGGAGATTCTACAAGCCAGAAGGTCCTGGACAGATGTGCTGTAGACTCTAAGAGACCACACATGTCAGTCCAGACTACTATATCCATCAAAACTTTAATTACCATAGATGGAGGAAAATACATTATTCTATGATAAAGTCAAGTTTAAATAATATCTGTCTAGAATTCCAGCCCCACAGAAGGTGCTAGAAGGAAAACTCCAATCCAAGGAGGTAGCTACACCCAAGAATACACAGGATATAAGTTATCTCACATCAGCAAAACTAAAAAAAGGGAGGATAAGCACACACCACCACCACCACCACCACCACCGACAACAAAATAAAAGGAATTAACAATCATTGGTCATTAATATTTCTCAATAACAATGGTCTCAATTCCCCAATAAGAAGGCACAGACTAACTGAATGGATGCATAAACAGGATCCATCCTTCTGCTGCATCCAAGAAACATACCTCAACATCAAGGATAGATATCACCTCAGGGTAAAAGGTTGTAAAAAGTTATTCCAAGCAAATGGACCTAAAAAGCAAGCTGGTGTAGCCATTTTAATATCTAACAAATTAGACTTTAAAACAAAACTAATCAAAAGAGATAGGGAAGGACTTTCCATACTCATCAAAAGAAAAATCCACTAAGATGATGTGTCAATTCTTAGCATCTATGCCCCAAACACAAGGCCACCCACTTTTGTAAAAGAAAAACAACTACAGCTTAAATCACATATTGACCCTCATGCACTGATACTTGGAGGCTTCAATACCCCACTCTCACCAATGAACTAGTCGTGCAGACAAAAACTGAACAAAGAAATACCAGAACTAACACTCATTGTAAACCAAATGGACCTGACAAAACTTTAAAGAACATTTAACCCAAACTCAAAGACTATACCTTCTTCTCAGTACCCCATGGAACTTTCTCCTGAATTAACCACACACTTGGACAGAAGCAGCAGAAAGCTTACATACTCCTCGAATGTGGAGAGGTCAAGCTGTGCCTGCATAGGGCCTTCATTCCCATGTTCTAGTCTCTTTTGTGTGGGAAGGTACTCTGCAGGCTATGGAAAGAGAAATGTGGGCACCAACCCAGCCACAAAACCTCTGACCTACAATCTGTCCTGTTAGTTTGCCTTGTCCAACTTCAATGTGATTTTTGGAAGATGTGCTGGGGCACAGAGCTTGTGGGAGTGACCAATCAATATCTGATTTAACTTGAGGCCCACTACAAGAGAGGGAGCCCAGGCCCTATACAGCTTGGATGGCCGGGATCCAGAGACTAGGTAGTCCAGAGACCTAGATAGAACCAAAGAGGACTGATCAGAAAGAAAAAAGAGAGAGAGGGAGAGAGACAGACAGGCAGACAGACAGACAGACAGACAGAGGAGGAATAAGGAAGGAAGGAAGGAAGGAAGGAAGGAAGGAAGGAAGGAAGGAAGGAAGGAAGGAAGGAAGGAAGGAAGAGAAAGAGAAATGATTCCTCATGATGTTCTGCTGTACTTGTAGATCAGTGCCTTGTCCAGTCATCATCAGAGAGGCTTCCTCTCACAGCAGATAGGAACAGAATGCAGAGATGCACAACATTATGCAGAGAGAGTCTAATTTAGAGATCTCTTCTGGTCCCTCCCCATAGATCTTGAGGAATCCCATAGAAGATGGGGGCAGAGGGAGATTTTAGGACCCAGAGGGGATAGAGGAAACCAGGAGAACATGGCCCACTTATTCAACTAAGCAGGGTACATATGGGCTCATAGAGACTGAAGAAGCAAGCATGGGACCTGCAGGGGTCTGTCCCAGTTCCTCTGAGTATATGTTGTGGCTATTAGCTTGGTGTTTTTGTGGGACTCCAAACTGTGGGAACAGGTGTGTCTTTGACTCTTTTGCCTGCTCTTGGGACTCTTTTCCTCCTGTTGGGTTGCTGTGCCCAGCCTTGGTATGATGGATTTTGCCTTGTCTTACTTAGTTTTGTTTTGTCATATTTGGTTGTTGTCTCTAGGATGCCTGCTGTTCTCTGAAGTGAGACAGAAGAGGAGTGGATCCAGGAGAGAAAGAGGTGGGGAGTGGAGCTGGGAGAATTGGAGGGAGGGGAAACTGTGGTCAGGATGTATTGTATGGGAGAAGAAACTATTTTCAATTAAAAAAAAAAAAGATAGTCCATGCTGGTCTCCAGATATTAGGCTTTATTTACAGTGGGGAAAGGGATAAAAAAGCAATAACCAAAAAGCATAGTAATAGTTAAAAGTGAATTTTTTGTTGTTGATGTTCAGTAAATACTCAACATAATACTTATTTTTAAAGTAGTTCATCTACTAACTCAGGGAGTGTTCTCAAATGCCAATTGAAATAGCACAAGGCCATTTATACCAAGTGCCTGAATTTAATTATTTCGAAGTCTGGGGTTTTACCCTCTGCTGACTCCAGAATAAGAATGAACAACAAGATGGAAGATACCAGGAGAAAAGACCCTCTAAATCAGCTGATTAAAGCTCATATGAACTCACAGAGACTGAAGTCGCAAGCACAGGGCCTGCATAGGTCTGTACCAGATCCTCTGTGTATATATTATAGCTTTCAGTTAGTATTTTTATGGGACTCCTGAGTGTGTGAATAAGTGTGTCTCTGATTCTTGTGACTTCTCTTGGGACTTTTTCCTTCTGTTGATTTGCTTTGTTGAACTTCAAGGTGATGGTCTTTATTTTCTCTTATGTATTAGTTTGTCGTGTTTGGTTGTTATGTCTTAGAAGCCTGTTCTTAAAAAGGAGTGGATCTGGATGGGAGAGGAGGTGGGGAGGAACTGGGGGGAGTCGAGGGAGGGGAAACTGTAATCAGGATATACTGCATGAGAAAAGAATCTACTTTCAATAAAGGGCAGGGGTGGTGGAGAATGGCCAGCAAATGCTGGTGAGAAAACATAATTTTAGTTAATAAACAACATACTGAAAATTATTATTACCACCCCATCTACACAATGCTTTGAAGCCTTTCCAGAGTTTCCACAGATTTTCCTTGAAAACCATCAACTACCTCCCATATCTTAAGTACTCATGCGTTTTCCAATAATTAATGCTGCACAACCTGCCTTAGCTGTTTTGTTGTTGTTATTGTTGCTGTTTTTAAATTATATGTTTATAGGTGTTTTGTCTGCATTAATGTCTGTCCACTACATACTTGGTTGGTGCCCATGGAGATCAGGAAAAGCATCAGATCCCCTGATCTCCTAGAACTGGAGTTAAGAGACAGCTGCGCGAAGTCATGAGTAATACGACTCAAACCAAGGTCTCATGGAACTGCAGTTAATGCTCTTATTGCTGAGTCATCTCTCTAGCTCCTCTCCAGCTATTTTTAAAAGACCTTTAAGTTCAAATTAAAACACTGGAGAATATTTGCATGAGCATCTTTCTTGATGGGCCAGGCAGGAAAACAAAAGATGAGTGATGAAGCATTGGTACCTAGTTAAGCTACTGGTAAGGAGTGTGTGCCTGAGCTAAAGTAGCCTTATTGTCTCCCCAATATGCACAGTTGCACATGCTGATGTAAGGAATGAAGAACACATGCAAAAACACTGATGTTTTAGTGAGTGTTAAAAAAAAGTCCATTGTACCACAAATCAGAAAGTTATTCTGTTTTTATAAATAAGCTTTCAAAACCAGAAGTATATGATGCTTCTTAAAATCATTTAGAATGAAAATTAATGAGAAAGTCATTTATCAAAGACAATTTTTAAATGAATAATGATATTGTATCCATTTATATATTCATGAAATGTAAATGTATATATGTGATTATCTTGAAAACAGCTTAATAAAAAACCTATTTGTAATGTCAACTATAATTTTCAATTATTTCATTTCCTGTTTGTTCTATTTTGTATGTGATACGGGGAATTAAACCCCAGGCTTTGCACATGCTAGGTTCAGATGGTGTTCTACCACTGAGTTGCACGTCCATCCCTTTTTTTTTTTTTTGGTGGAGGTTTCCACTCTTTTATTTCTAGACATGGTCTCACTACACAGCCCAGGGTGGCCTTGAAATTTCTCTTTAGCCTTAGCAAGCTTTTATCCTGTGATCCTCCTGCCTCAGCATCCTGAGAGTCTGATATTGCAAGACTGTATGACCACCCTGACTTGTTTGTCCTTTAATTATTTCCCACTTAGGTCTTCCTGTTATGATACCCTCTGTAGATTGAATGATTTCAACCTGCCCTCACCAAAGGGAATTCTAGTTCAGTTTTGCTGTCAACCATGGTATCATGTGCATTTAATATCTCAAATACATTATGCTTAGTACAGAACCTATGGCAGCTGGAACAATATTATCTACGAAAAGAAATTCAAAGACATTCAAACATGAAGCTGAATGTAGCAGCACCCACCTGTCATCACACTCTCAGGAGGCTGAGGCAGAAGTGTGATGAATTTGAGGCCTACTCATATGTAGCAGGACCCCATGTCAAAATAGCGACCAAAACAAACAAGGGGAAATTGTGTGAGTTTTTGAATCCAATGGATCAGACTGAATTTTTCATTTGGGGAATTCATGGCCTTATGTCAGGAACAGGGCTTCAAATGGCTAACATCTAAAACTTTAATCTTTTCCGTTAAGTGAGTGTTTTTATTACAATTGGGGAAAATGAGATTTTCTGAAATTATAACTCAGAGCCAGACCCACAGTAGCTGATCTACGTGTGTATTATGGTATTGTTGCCATTCATAAGGTATCTCATTCTACCCTGTTTTTAGTATTAAATAAGATAGTAGATAATAAGAAGTTAGATCACCTGCATTCAAACGCTGGATCCGCTCCTTACTGTGGAGCGGGGAAACTATTTGTCCTGCTCATGCCTCAAGCCCTAACCTTCTAGAGCTGCCTTGAGGACGGGTTGATTGCTATGAGAAAAGTGCTTTGGAAGGTTCCGATTGTCAGGGTCTTCAGCTGGGGACTAACTAGAAAAGGGTGTAAGGAGAAAAGTTTGGAGAGATGCAACTGTCACATCTCCATTGTGGTTATATAATGGCCAACAATTTTCAAAATTCAAATACAAGATGAATTTCATTTCATGTAAAATATCCCTCAAAAATAGAAGAAGAGAAGCTAATAAACAAGAAAAAATGCAAAAATGCAGTGCATTGAGGGCCGGGGAGTGTTCATTTTGTTTCCTGGAGAAATAAGTTGTTTCCGTCTCCATTGATCAGAACTCATCAATTTCTTCTATCGTTGCACCTGTTTGTAGCAGAGGTACACTTGGATCTATGAAACTCTTAATCCTGAGTGAGAGCCTTCATGAGGATTAATAAAGTAAGCCTTCTACCTCACAATTTGTGACAGATACATCAGGCTATCTGTACCCTGTTTACATTCGTCAATGCTTCCTGGGGGAAAGGCGTAGAACTTCACAGTCCACCAAAGCAAAACTTTCCAACACTAGGTCAACACGCTTACAAAAGAAGAAAGCTAAAACATGCTCTAACCTATCAACAGTGGGAGCAAAGAAGCCATTCTACTGTTTTAGGTTTTCTAATTGTCTTTAAAATAGAGCATATTCTAGAAAAAGTCATTAAAACTATAGGGCCGGCATACACATCTTCTCATTTCACCTGTGTGTTCTCACCACAGTATTTAGACACACCTCTGCCTAAGAGGACTACTTAAGATCTACAGATGACTATATCAATTCTATGAGGAATCATCACTGTATGGAGATAATATATATGTATTTAACATTCCACAAAATATTTAGTTCTGCTTATTCCTGCTCATAATCCCGAAGTTACCTGTAGACTTTTCTCCATTGTTAGGTAAATTATTCATCTTTTAGAAGAAAATAAATCTAAAGACAGCTGAAGGAACAAAAGCATTCAGTTCTTCTCACCCTTGGCCATTAGAGCCCTCCACTTGGTATGTGAACATTATGAGTTGAAACCTGTTCAGTTGACACAACCCATGTAATGGCTATTTCCAATGCTGGTCACCCTATCTATAGCCGGGTAATCTACACCCAAGCTCACAAGGAAGAAAACTTTAAAACCGTGTGCCAACAAAAGCTGACAGCCTTTGTTAAGCTTAGCAAAAAGATGGAGCTGCTCTCTGACACGGCCAAAGTGGTCATCCATTGGTACAGCAGATGCTCATGTAAAAGATAGTTCATCACACACATTTTCTGGTGTCTTGAAGTGAGCAGGTTCTCTCAGAAATTTATCCTTTGTTTCATTTTAAAAAATAGGATGTAAGAGCTGGACAGAACTGATTTCACAGAGTCTGAAAGCTACATTTGTAATGTAACAATGAGCAAGCCTTTCACCTCAGAGATGGAAACAGCAACTATAGTTTACAGGCAGGACAAATCCAGGCCACTGTCCCGAACTGATTCCTACACTTTCTTTTAAGGAATCAAGCCTTCCCACTTTCAATAGCCATGGCACTGATCACCACTGCTGGGCAACATTTCTTGTATTCCAGCCACAGAGCAAACGGGGTTGGACACATGACATAGACCTGGCCAGTGAGAACATGCTTTGGATGTGTGCAGTAACTCTCAGGAAAGAGATACTTCCCTCCCACCCCTATGCTAGGTGTACTCAGAGGATAGATGCCCCAGCTTGCTGCTGCATGGTGCAAGTGACACTGAAAATGAGAGCAGTGGAGAGAGGGGACAGGAAAAGGCACATAGTGATAAAACAAGTGTTTTATTTAGTGTTTATTCAGCTTCTAAATCTATATATACATGAAATTAAGAATCACAGATTTTTGTGTAATGACAGTTATAATTTCTATCTATTTTATGTAGGTTTCCTTGCATTTTTAATATTTTTAATACAATCATCTCAGGGCTATATATATATATATATATATCATACATATATATGTGTGTGTAGTGTATAAGTATATAAAACACACATATATATCACATATATAATGCAGATATTAAAATGTGTAACCATGAATGTAAAAAACTTTTATGAATTCAATAGTACTGTACAAAGTGAGGGGTCCCTTCACTGAGACAGAGCACTCACCTGACATAAAACTGTCAAGACTTGAGTCACAGTAAAGTCATAGTGGATCACATTCTGGCCCAGCATACACATGAGCAATTTATTTTCTCAGATAATTTGGGATGACTTCCTAAGACAAATTCCTGTTACAACTGGTACCTAATGCCATAGTACTGAAATTGCAGTTACTGTTTCCTGTATTGCATAAATGTTAGTGTGGTTGATTCATGTCAGTCTCAACTCTAATCTGTACTTTACAGAAACCACAGATACCTTGTGTATCCAATTCAAATGAGCAAGATTCGTTCAAATGGATATTTGAGTCTTAATATTAAAGACTGCACTGATGGGGCTGGAGAGATGGCTCTGTCAGTGATGTGCTTGCTGTGTGAGTATGAGACCTGGAATTTAATTCCCAGAATCCATACCAAAAAAATAGCTGGATATGGCAGTGTACACTTGTAATCCCAGCACCAAAGTGATAGGGACAGATGGTGTCCCAAGGCTCACAAGCCAACCAGCCTAGCCCACTGGGGGAGCTCCAGAGACTGTCTCAACAAACGTCATGGACTGCTCCTGAGAAATGACACTCAAGGTTGTCCTCTAATCTCTGCATGCATCTGCACACACATGTGTCCGTGCATCTGTACACATACGTGATCATATGCACAGACTCACATGCATACATAATAAACAATAATTGCACTCATTTTGCCAGGGCAAATATTCAGAAGTTTATCTTGAGGGGCTTCCTCACTCATGAAAACACTGCTCTGCTCAAGGAGTGTTATAAACATTAGAGACTCTATCTTGGACACTCATAACGAACTGAGTAGGTTAAATCATAATGCATCACAAAGCAAACTGGAATGATGAAATTTTAATATTACAGCAAAATAGAGGGTCATAAAACACAACTATATGCTTATACATATAACTGGGAATTTCTAAATATTCTATTATTTTAATATTCTCCATTCAAAATCCAAGTAACCAACATTTAGCATACTGGAGGCTGAGTCCTTTATTCAGATATGATTGTAAAGACTCATTAGTCCATTATTTACTTACAGATTGCAATAGCCTCAAAGGGAGTATATCAAATTCTTTGTGAAAGAAAGCCAGTCATTATTTGTACCATCTGTAAAATCTTCTAATTAAAGAGAAAGAGAAAGGGTGAAGTGATTTGTCTCCCTAAATAAAAGCAATGTTATATTTCATTGCTTTTAAACCTCTTCAGTTTGGGCATAATATTTGTATATATTAGAGTCCCCAGTCATTTTAATGTTAGTTACCTTTATACATTCCTTGTTTTGCTGGACAAATGTTGTGAACATTTGAGGCTTAGAATATGACGTTACAGGATTCACATATATGATAGCAGCTGCAGTACACTAATATATCTAGCTTTTTACATAATTACTTTTTACAAGTGACAAGATCAGCTAAAATCTCTGTATCAAACATGTCCAAAGCCATATGATTTTATTAACCATAAATCAGTGACTTGGACCTTACATAAAGATCGTCTTTTTCTTGTGAAGGCAAATGGAACTATAACTCAGAAGCTTCTCATATTATATTTTGATTCTCTAGACTGGTTCAGCCTACATATCTGCTGTTGTTATATCCTTGAACACATGTCCTACGCTCTCCTCCCCTCCTTCCAACTGCCCCTGACAGTCATTATTTTATCCTCTGTCTCTGTTCTTTGCTTGTGTCCAGGTGTGAGTGAGATCATGCGATATTTTGTTTCTGTGCTTGGCTTCTTTCACTCAGGTCCATTCATGTTGGGGAAATAGAAGACTCTCCATTGGAAGCTGAAAATATCCCACTCTCCTTGAGTACCGTGTTTCTTTATCTGCCCATCAACAGGGACCTAAGCTGTTTTTACCCCTTGTCTATTATGGATGCCACTACTATAACCATAGAACTCAGGTATCCCTAAGGGCTGTGTTTTCACCTCGATGAGCCATATTCTATTTTAATTTCAATTTCCTTGAGAGTACTTATTTACACTGCTTTTCATTATGGATTCAGGAGTGTTCATCCCACCAACATTATAGCAGTTTGCCCTTTCCTCTATATATTCGGCCACATTATTTTTTTAATCTGTTTATGGTAGCTATCATTACATTATTGAGTGAGCTAATGTATTGCACGTGGGTTTTAAGTTTTCCTGGCAATTAACACGGAGCACAATTTTACACAAATACTGGAAACACTTTTATCTTCTTTGGAGAATGGCTGCTCGGGGGGGTGTACCTATTTTTTAACTGGATTATTTGGTATCCTGTTCAGCTGTAAGAATACCTTATAAATTTTTGCTATTAGCCCACTGTCAGATGTGTGGTTTGTAAATATTTTTAAAATCTTTATGTTGCATTTTTAATTTCATGCTTTATTTTCCTTGCCTTGAAGAAGATACTTAATGTGGCCCTGTTAATTTAATTTTACTTTTGGAAACATGTGTATCTTGTATAATTCCAAGATCCTTACCAAAATTAAGCAAAGTCCAGAAGACTTTCCTTGTGTTCCATTCTTGTAGTTTTGTGGTTTCTTACCTCACTTATCTCAGTGTTCTTACCAACGTTTTGGTAGATCCACATCTGTTGTAAGATAAAATTCACCTTCATTCTTTCGTATGCACGACACGTTGAAGAATCTAGCCTTTCCCGATTGTATCTTTAGTTGGAGGGTGTGCTTGGGGTATAGATTGACTCTTCTGTTTTAAGGGTCAACTTGTCTGGTGGATATTTGCCATCTAAAGCTTTGTAATATAATTTCCATCCATAAATTCCGATGGCTCCAACTTTTTCTTTCTCAATAGTGCTCTGGCTATTTTGAACTTTCGTGCCATTTAATACAAATTTTGTGTTTCTCTTTTTCTGTGAAGAATGTTATTAGGATTTTTAAGGAATCTTGGTGAAATCTGTAATCTCTCCAGGCAGTGTAAAATTTTCACTATATGATCTTTTTTTTTTTCCCCCCCCGAGACAGGGTTTCTCTGTGTAGCTTTGCGCCTTTCCTGGAACTCGCTTTGTAGACCAGGCTGGCCTCGAACTCACAGAGATCCGCCTGCCTCTGCCTCCCGAGTGCTGGGATTAAAGGCGTGTGCCACCACCACCCAGCACTATATTATCTTCTAATCGAAGAGTATGAGATGACTTTCCATACAGATGACTGTACCTCCTTTAATTTCTTTCAGTATTATTTTCTAATTTTAAATGTATAAAAATCTTTTACCCAACTGGTTAAATTTATTCCTAGTTTATAGAGTTCTTCTATGTCATACACAAATAGAGACATTTTAGCTTCTTATTCTCTGATTCTAGTGCTTGTATTTCTATTTCCTTATTTGATGGCTTGTATGACTTCTAGTGTGTGCAAGCGAGGCAGTGAGAGTGGACTTGGACCACAGCGGAAAAGTTTGATCCTTCTACACTAGTTATAATATTAAGCCTGCGTTTTTCATACACATCTTTTATGTTGAGGAACTTCCATTTTAATGTATAAATGTTAACAGTTTTTATCAATAGAGGATACTAAATTATTTTGAACTTATTTATACTTTTCAATGGCTTAGTGTTGATATTTATCTAATGGAAAAAGATACATCAGAGTGGAAAAAAAAAACATATTTGTTCAGCACTGTGTGATTTTAACATTGAATCCTTATATTCTGTGTAAATCTTTCAACTATAAATAACTCTGGCAGTTACCCTGATACAATTTTGGTATCTTTGAGTTTTCTAAGAGCTTTGATCCTGGCTATTACCAATGGAATTTTAAGCTTATAGTTTACCCATTAATTCCAGAAACATTTGATGAAACAGTCCACCAATGTGCCAAATACCAAGGGTAGAAAAAAAGGTTTATTCAAAGACCTAAGGAACCTAGTAGGAAGATCAGACCTGGACACATGATTGGCTGCTTGTAACAATACTACAGATTAGCCCTAAAAAGTCTAAATGTTAGCATCATGGTATATTATAAAATTCTGCTTTCCTTATCAATGAGACACAAGAAGGAATACTTTTCAGTCCTGTATAAATTATGATGAAGACAAGTTGCAGACCAATTCTATTACAAATTCAAACTTACCAAAGCAAAAATGTCTCAAAATAGTCTTGCAATCTGTTTTGTAAAACTCAACGACATCCCTGTGTTCTTTTCTAACCACTCTGAAAAGCATTTCACATGAGAGCTATACTGAAAGGAAACACAATTACATTCTAATGATGGGTCTAATGAACCCTTAAGTGAAATTATAAAGAGTGAGATTAGAGCAAAGGGACCCAATGGACATCAAGAACATGACTCAATACTGATGCTTTAGCCCAAGTGGATTGGCCGGATTCCACTGCTTGATTCTCACAGTGGTGCTCAGTCCACACAATTTTTTCAGGATATTTGTTATTTCAAGCACTGTATGTTTCATCAAGAAATAAAGGAAAGGATTTCTAACATTACTTACACTTATTAACAAAGAATCTTCCATGTATTTAGCTGGCACTTGAAGTGCTTGCACAGAGTATCTAGGGTGTGAAATCCTCATTAAAGCCTTTCAAGTGCCAACTAACGGCCCCAGGATTACAGGATTAATTTAATGTATTCACGCGCACACAGAGATCTATAACACTGAAGTTTTTAAATTATCCTGCAACCAATAATAATCATTTTGATAATAATAAAATAATAATCTAAGTATTATAATAATAAGCATGCATGAAGAATTCCAAGATCTAATCATAGTAATTTGTCTTCTTCTCCTTAATTAGGGCAATTTCATCTTACAAAGACGAACCACGACTATGGCACTTTCTCATTCCTAGTAGAAAAAATAGGGCTCGAGTACAAAGATCCCAAATAGCCCAGAACACGTTCTTATGGACACCAGCAAGCCCGGGTGGTACAAAACTATTAGTAACACAGAGAAAGTGTGCTGGGTACCTCAGAGGAGGTGCCTTTTATAGAAGTGGCATTATCCTGGGAGAAGAAAGTGAGAAGAATTTTGCAAAGGAACATCTAGGAGGAAGAGGTCTACACTGTCAAACCCAAAAGAAGAGCATCTGTGATTAGTCACTTCTAACTACGTCTTAGGAACAAAACCTGTCACCCAAAGAGTTTAGTTTTTTTTTTTTTTCCTGCAAAACCGAATTAATCCCCATGACTCATCTTCTTAACACCATCCAAGATTATTTCGTCTCCACTAGTTTATTATACTAAAGGGAAACTCTCTGTTCCTTTTGAGATCTTGGAGCCACTTGTAAGGTGTCCTGCCGCCTCAGTGGCAGGAGATGGCTTTGGAGTCATTTGCTCAGTTTGGGTTTGCCAAATTGGTGATGACAAAAATAAATCCCTCAAGAAGAAATGGCAGCTTCTCGGAAATTTTTTTGCAGGGGAACAGAGGAGATAAAATTATGACCCCCCCCCCCAACAAAAACAATAGTTTTATAACCCCCACACAGGACTGAGACTGCAGGTGTACTTCAGAAATAGGGTACAAAGCCCAAAATTGCTGGCATGAAATTACCAAGTGCTCATTATGAAGTTTCATTTAGTTTAAACTTCTAATCAACTCACATTCCTTTTTCACATAATGACAAGCAGAAACCCCAGAGTTTGAAAGGTAAAGTAACTAAATATTAAGTAATTTGAGACAAGAAAGACCCATGTAGCTTTAGAATTCAGAAGAACATCAGAAGCTCTCGATGGCACAGTGCTAGTGGGAATTCTGGGAATACTTAGTGTAGGTTGTTTATGCTTAAAGGAGTCTCACTTTAGTTATATGTTTGAAAATCCTTATTTACTCATCAAGTATATGCCTTTTCTTTCCCATGATCTTGGACATGGAAAATGTCAATTATAATTTCTTTAAATTAGCTACTATAATTTTCCTGAAATTTTATGCTCATGAAATAGTGTTGACCATATCAACCATAGAATAGCAAGCCAACTTTGGCTCTTCTATAATAAAGCACTTACGTGTACTGCCTATAAGCTATGAGGAGGGTGAAAGACTGTATTAAAAACAATGAGGAAATGGACCAGCCAGTAGAGCTCCCTGGCCATAGTAGTGGTAGAACACAACAGTCACTGGGCCCAACATGTTTTGAGAACCACACTGAGAAAAAAAAAGGTGAGAACCCCAAGTTCAATATCACTAAAAACTCACCTCACAATTATGATTAATGTTTTGTGTCTCAAAAGACAATTATCTTCTACCCTGTGTTCGTTTCATTTTTCACATGGGTCACACTTTATTTCAAGAACTCTACCTTATAAGTATGTTCTTATTAACCTGTGTCTTTTCTAGGAATTCCCCACATCTTCCCTAGGCCCTGAATTTTGAATAGCTGATAAAACTTGAAACCCTTTGCTCTGCATTTGCAATGATTTTTTTTTCTATTCTTTTCTTCTGTAGTTCTTGTCTATGCAAGAATTAATCCCATTCAATTTGAAGTTTCACTGGTGCTCATGATGGGTTGTGGGAAACGAAAAGTCACCTGCAACTATAATGGGAGACTGAAACCATAAGCAAGCATTCTATAATACTACCCCTACACACTAGGTCCAGAGAACATCATAGATGGGGTGGAAAGACTGTAAGAGTCAAAGGACAAGGAAGTGTGCTGAGAAATAGTGTCTTCTGAAAATGACAGGGATGTTTTACCCATGCAATCTCAGTATAGCTTCATACACAAGACATAGTCATGGTCATACCAGCCAACTTGGTACCAACAAGGTACTACCCATAACTGAATAGTTCCAGGAATTGATTTGCTGCTGAGAGAAAGACAGACAGTTTTCTTTTGGGTGGAGCACCCTGATAGGTTGCCCATGCTCAAGCAGTCAACCCTAAACCCATATATATATGGACAACACTAATTAGATTCAATAGATTACACGCATGCACGTGCACAAGCACACACACACACACACACACACACAGAGCAGGCAGGATATGCTCATGATCTTTTAGGGGAAAAATATAAGGAGGGGGACAAAATCAGGGAGGTGGTCAATGACTGAATTGTAGCCCTGAGAGTTTTTAATTACAGAGAAATACTGACTGCCATAACTCTGAGGACCTAATTTTCAAGAGTCTCCAATTCCAGTCACCTGGTAAATTTTGGAATCCCCCAGTCTAGCCATGGACACATTTGATATGTAGATAAGGGAAGCTTCTGCATTCCTGGCACCCAGGTCAGAGCACTGCCAAAGAAACTAAGCAATTCTCTTTGCAAATGTGCTTTTGTGATCTAAACAATCTTGGACCATAGCCCAAAAGAAAACTGGAGAATGCTGAAGTCATTACCTCAGTTTAATTTATGACAAAACCAAGATGCATAAAGAACAAAAACAATGGCACAGGATCAGAGATTCTCTCCCCAAAGTCCTGATTTCTGCTCTATGATGTAGCTTGGCCTCGTGAACTCTATCAGTAACTCAAAGATGCATTTGCATATTTCACTGTCAAGCTGTTAATATATTCATCTTCTGGAGCTTGACTTTTCTAAGGGAGCCTAATTCCTTCTTTTGAATTCCTTCTCATTACCACAGGCTCAGCAGGTCCAGAGCTCCCTATTGCTCAGTGCACTACACTTTCAGAGCACAGGTCTTCCTATTCAGTAAATTCTTTAAATAATTACAGGTCTCTTTTATAATAAACTCTTCCCAGCATATTACCAGCCGACATTTTTATCTTCTTTCGGTTCTGCCTTTAAAGTTGTTTCACCAATGCTAATTATAAAGAAAATGATAAGGTCAGATTGCTTTTCTTTCCCACTCTCGGCAGCTCAGAGAATGAATTGTAGCTTTCTGATTTCTTATTGTGCAGGTAATGATGTAGTCATAGTGGCAAAGCCTTTACAGAGAGCAAGAATTATATGCTTTTGGCAGAAGTACTAATTATCTCTTCTTGATCAAGAAAAAGAATACCAAACTGGCTTCTAACTACGCAGTTTAATTTATACCCGCATTTTGCTGCTGGCAAGAAGCCAGAGCTATTTTATGTTACTTTGCGGGGGGGGGGGGGGGGGGCGGCTAGGAAATAAAAATAATATAAAAAATTATTATTCAAAAATGCTTAAGACAGCTAATACATATGATTGATTGTAGAAGGTCATTACTAGTTAAGCTATAATGCAGATGTAAATGCAGAGGTGACAATGAAAACAGAAGGCAAGAGGATGGATGTTTCACAGCATCCAACTTGAGTAATGTGAGTTAATTCAATCTATTTTGGACCTGCCGAGTTAACTCTCTTATTAAATGACTATTTGCACTTCCAGGAAAGGAAATAACCCCAAAAAAGGACAATATTTTCATCATATTCCCTTCATCTGCTGATTTATACTCACACAGTGTTGTGGCCAGAACTGTCCTCAATTTGCAAACTACTTGCACTAAACTTTGTTGCTTTTAATGATTCTTTGTAAGTTTTTGAAAACATAGTTAGCTGTGAAACAGTTTTTAACTATATTCTTACAGGAAAAAAAAACCTGATATTTAGCCTTAACTTATACATTTTACTTGAAAGCAATGATTGTATGGGATCTATATTCATAAACTAATAATACCAATAATAATAACAATAGGAACCTAAAAACAAAATGGAATTCTGTCAACAGAGATAAAATGAATAGGGAAACAAGCCTCTCTATCTGTTGTTGTTATTTTGGGGGGGTTTGTTGTTGTTAATTACAATCTTATTTCTCTTTGATTTCAAACTATGGATATTTTCAAAATACACAGGAAAGGAGGTGTAGCCTTTATTTTGATCACAAAAACTCCAGAAGGCAACCATCCCACACTTGTCTTCCTCCTGTTCTCCCCTGATCTTATTTATGCAGACGTACAAGCATCCATAAAATGTTGGTGAGGTGTTTAATGAACCCATGGCAAGATCAAAGGATTACTGAGGCATTCAGTGGAGAATGGTCTGCATATTAGTGCTTCTGAGCTTAGAAATAATGACAATATAAAAGTAAGCTATGGTGCTAGAACTAAAATCCAAGTCTTCTGGTTCCCAAGCGCAAGCTCTATTTTCTCTCAAACACTCTCTCCTGTGACCTTGGCCAAGACGTTCTACTTTACTGAATTTCTTTGCTTTTCAAAATTAGTTGAATAATACAACCCAAACTTGCTCACTTGAACAGTTTTGACACACAATTCACATTTGTGCAAAAGTATAATGTTAATATAAATATATTATGATTTTGAAAATAATAAATACATCAACATAAAATATTATAAAAATGATATTTGTGCTAGTTTAGGGATTATACCGTCCTCTTATCTAATAGTAATCATATAGTAACTGTTGAAAGATCTCCATGGAGGTGTGCCACTTGTCTTATATTCTAACTTGAGAGATCTCTTAGTAAGAACTTGTGTTCTTCCCTTGGTCCTGGGCTGGCTGGGTTTTGCTACTACAGTCAGAGGGTGCCACATCCGATGGCTGCACCAGACCCCTCATATCACAGATGAGCAGCACATGACAGCACCTACATATAGACGGAATAGTCAGTTTTCCTCTCCCCTGGGATTTTCATTAATGCTAAAGGACAAGATGCCATGGAACATCCGAACATGTGAACCTCAGAAGTGAAAGGAAGATGGCATCTTGTGGGGTGAAGCTTGGCAAATGGGAGACAATTAATACTCGAGTAATTCTGGTGCCTCCCATCCCCTGGATGAGCTGTTTGTTTGGGCACAAACATCTAATGCTCTTTTGATGCTGTTTGTGAGACTGGGTTAACGTCAGGTCAGCTGGGATTTGTTTGCATTTGCAGCTCCTGCCTGCACACTCCACTCTCCCCTCAGCTTGAGCTGTACTCACACTAAAATACAGCATCTATCTGGTTCCAGGGAGTTTCTTTAGGGAATCTAGGAGGAGACAACATCCAACAGAAGATAAGCATAAAAACATCGACTGACTAAGGGCTCAGATGAAGATATAAATCATAAATTCACATTAGGAATTGTACATACTTTTAGTATGCCAAAGACAGAAGTACAGAAAACAGTAAGTCAAGTTAATTTACCAGCTAAACAACTTGATTTTTATAGACAAACTCATCACGAAACTAGGCATTACAGATTCTAAGACATAAAACTAACAGTCCACAGGACTCTAGCTGGCCCTTCCTGAGGAATTTCAAGTTAAGGTAATACAAAACACAGATGAAACAGTATTTGCAAAGAGTGGGGAGAAAAGTAAATAATACATTAGAAGTTAAGTTAGGCTAAAGGAACAGAAGATCTCGATATGATCAAAGTACAAGTTATAAAGTGGGGAGAATGTATGTATTCAATGGGGCAAATGTGAGAATCCAATTCTGACATCAAGCTATTGTTATGACCACCAAATTCAAAGTAATACCATGGAGTGGGTGGTTCCATATGACAGCCATGAGAGGAGGAATTCAAAGAGCATTGACGTAAATATGCTGGATATACAGTCAGTGTGAAAGGAAAGTTTACAGCATAAGAATGGGAAGTGTTACTACATCTCTGCTGTCCTTCAACGAGGCTGAGCTAAAATAACCCACATGAGAAGAAAGGAACAGAACTCACCAATGGCCCAAAATGGCATCTGTGCATCTCTGTACCAATGGGCAAGACCCACATATCCCAGACATCAACAGATAGAAATCCCTTAACCATGACCCTGCTGTAAGCTAATTCCCAAAGTGAAAAATGAGACAAGCAGAAGAAATACCAAGCAGAAATGAGAGCAAAACAGGGATAAGTTATAACAAAACAAAGCAGAAGACTTGGCCTTTTAGAGTAATGGGATAAACACAGTGAGTGTTTAGAATGGGAAAGATGTGGGGAAAGTACTGACAGAGCAATGTGCTCTGCAAGTGATGAAGGACGCAAGCAGTGATGGCTACCATTGTGAAGATGAGGGTGGGCTTTCCTAGTCATAACTAACACAATACCATGTCTAATTACAGCCTTTCCTATAAGAAAGGCCAACCCCCTCCATCTGAGATGTATCTTTTTATCATACAGATTTATACAAGATGCGCCAGGATGATGCACCTGGAATTTGCTATATAGCCACTCATGACCCTCCTGATAGAGACTGCATAGTCCTGGGATTACAGATGTGGGCCTTCATGTGCAGCATGGTACACCGCATCTTAATTAGAGACCAGAAACACTTGAAGTAAGTCTGACATACTTCCACATGTTTGGGTTCCACACATCCATGCCTCTTTGTATCGTCCCGTCAACCCAGTAAGGAAGCATTGCTAAAGGATCTGGAATGGAAGAAGCTACAGCTACAGATCTCTTAAGAGTGGCATAGAAACACTCAGGCATGTAACAGAACTGGAAAATTTGTGGTGATTTCTCAGTGGCCTCTTGAACATATCCTTAAGTAATGAAGAAAACCCTGATCACTGGTGTTTGGGTCCTGCATCTGGGACCCTTTGGTTATCACAAAGCTTGTAGTGCATGTGAATATTCTCACAGCCTGCCCTGCTCTTCACTTTCCCAACATTTGAAAGTGTTTAAAAGCATTTTGTTCTCTGCATTAAATGCCATCATGCTTGAGAAACCTTGTGTGGGTGCTGCTTTTAGGTCAAAATTCTTGATACACATGTTTCTTCTTTCTACAACCCAGTTTATCCCAGAAACTGGTTATTGTTAGTGCAATAGTTAAGTTTTAAAATTTTTGTTTTCCATTAACTACAGGTTACTTTTATGTCTTCAAATTAAAATGACAGAGATTGAACATAAAAATAAGGTACCTCGGAAACATGAAAATTGTATTATCAGAACATGTTGATACTCTGTTTTCACTATTATCAAACCCAATGAATTAGTCATATCCTTAGTTCCTTGGGGAAAGTCCAACTTTATACTTTGCACATGATTGCTTTAACTGTATAACTTAATAGAAACCATAAAATTCAGGAACGGGTGCTCTTGCAATAGGTGAGAGGGAAGAAGTTAATGGCTACTCTGGCATAAAGGAAGTGCTCTCTGCCTCTTCCTAGGGAACACTGCTGAATTCAGGAGGAAACTGCATAGCCAGCTGGTTATCAGCACTACAGTGGAAACTATTAGTTCCTCCTATAATCATCCCGGCAAGCTGGGGCATAATTGTAATTCGTTTCTATTACTTAAACTGAAAATTACCAAGTTATCCTATAAACATCTAATTTCTCTCATCTTCCTATTAGCAAAAAGATAATATTTTTATTGCTTTTTCTGATATTTAAGAGGAAAGAAAAGAGACAAATTTAAAAGCATTTCTTATATTTCTATCTCTTAATTGGTAGAACATTTGTTTTTATATACTGAAACAAAATATGTGATTTTCATAGATTTTTTTAGCCTTTTTAAATTTTTTTTTATTTTTATACATTTCAATCATATTCTTTTCCCAAATTCTTCCTCCTAGATCCTCCCACCTCCCTACCCACCCAACTTTATATTCTCTCTCAACAAGTAAAATAAATAAAACAAAAATCAAAACAAACAAAAAGGCACTATGACAAAAAAAACCAAAACACAACAAAAAGAACAAAAACAATATGGAGTCTCATTTGTGTTGACCAAGTTCTACTGGGCATGAGGCCTGCCCTGGCTATGGTTGATAAACCTAGTGTCACTCCAGTAGAAAAGCTGATTTTATCCTTTCCAGCAGGTTATCAATTGCAAATAGCTTCTTAGTTAGGTGTAGGACTTTGCGTCCACTTCCCCACTGCTGTGCTGAGCTTTTGCCTGGTTTGAACTTCTGCATGTCTTGTGCATGATGTCACAGTCTCTATGAGTTCACATGTCTATCAACCCTGTAGAGTCTAGAAGATACTGTGTTCTTGAAGTTATCCACCACCTCTGGCTCTTACAAAAGCACTTTTAAAGCTACAGAGAAGAGACAATTTTACCTATTTCAAAGAAGCTCATACTATCCAACACAGAGAGGACTGTAAAAATATGCATGTAATAGCCACATGACATGCTCCTGGACTCTGGCCTAGTTGTCGTCGAGGTAGACACTGCTTAGAAAGACTCTAAGTTACTTCCTTGGGCCATCCTTACTGAATCAGTATCCGATCTAGCTACAGCATTCATTCAACTCTTCCAAGTACATATAAAAAAAAATATTTAAAGGGTATAGTTGTCACATTGGATTTTGGGTCAGAATTTGCATAAATCTTTTATTTCTGAAGATGAATCCAAAGGTATTTAAAGAGACTGAAAATGTATGTTAATCTTTGAAAGATATAAAAAGTTGGAAGCCATCATAGCTCATTCTATGGATAATGCCAAAGTTCAACACAGAAAATGAGTGACTGTGGTTATTTTTGGTGCTTAGTGTTATGACATTTGCATAATTCTAAAGTTCACCCTGAAGTATAAATAGAAAAGAAGGAAAAAGAAACAACTCACATAAGTGTTGCAGTTATGGAGAAATTCCAAAGTCACACTGTGTGGCCATCTTGTCTTGCTGTGTGATATCTTTCTGTAAGATGTGAATATATGTTGCTCTGATTGGTTGATAAATAAAGCTGTTTGGCCAATGGCAAGGCAGAATAAGGTTAGGTGGGACGTTCAAACTGAAGAGATGGGAGAAGAAAGGAGAATGAGAGGTGATACCACCCCGACGCCCAAGGAGCAACAAGATCCTAGCAGACCGGTAACGCCACAGCCTCAGGGCAACATATAGATTAATAGAAGTGGGTTGAGTTAAGTTATAAGAGCTAGCTAGTAAGAAGCCTGACCATAGGCCATACAACTTATAAATAATATAAGCCTCTATGTGTTTATTTAGGACCAAGTGACTGCGGGACCAGGAAGGAGAGATTCTTCCTGACTGCTGGGCCAGACAGGACCAGAGAAACTACATTTTCTACTTCAGACAGCGTCACTGTGAGAGTGCTGTCATAGTAATATCAGGAGGACCAACGACCCAGTGAGCAGGGCACATGCTATTTTACCAGCTCAAGTGACCAAAGTGAAATCCTTTATTCTGATAAACAGCTGAGTTTGGGAGTCATTAATAAATCTAGCATTCAAAAGCTTCAGGAAGACTCCTTGTATTTTATATACTCTATTTTGTCAATCAAATCATATATTCTTAACAAAATAGTTTTTAAAATAATGCCAACAAACAGGTGCTTTCTGTAATGACCAAATAGTCTCTAAAAGAATTTAAGGATCACAAAAGAACAAACTTTCCATTTATTGGATCATTTTTCTATAAGTTCATAGGTAAATAATATTTCAGCTTCTCATATTATTGCACTCCACAGTAAACAAGGCCAAAGCATCCTGCTGGCTGTCTCCATTCTTGGGGAGATGTAAGTGGGAATATGGTTTGACTAATACCTTCTGTGAGGCTCCCTCTAGAACACAGGGAGTTCTTGGGATTTACCATACTTTTGCCTTTTCTAAAAATTACTGTAGGCAACTGTAAAGACAAGGTAGAACTATACAGATTCCAAGTGACATGTCTAATAGCCTAGCCGATCAAAGGCATTAACAATGGCTGCTATCATAAAAACAAGAGAAACTTTGAAGGATCAGATCTTAAGAGAATGAGGATTTTGTTGTTTGGACTATAGTTAAATGTGACCTGTCCCTCCTATATACTAGAAACAGGAAACGAATTCCAGTTTTACATATGCACATTCATCAAACTTTTATGCATAGATTATTTTACTTCTAAGTAGACATCCTATAAAATTAGGACAAAATTTGTATTATTAAGATTGAATAATAGTCATCTGAATCATCTAGTTCATCAGGATGAGCATTCAGGTAGAACATTTGACAATAACTAAAATATGAAACTGGGATTTTGATGGCCTGAGTCTTCCTTGTCTTCAGCCTCCAGCCCAAAAACTTTACTCAAACCATTTTATTCTCAAGCTCCTATGTCAACAAATGTTGAATAAATACAGGAATTGGTAAATGAACAATGGAATCCATATTTTATATCATATCTTTTCCAATTTTCCCTCAGAGACTCTGATATTTATTTATTTGACTAATGTGGTATCCTAAAATGAGCTTAGTTCTCTATCAAGAGTTGCCATTGACATCTTTGACATGTCTTATATGTGCCGTGCCTACGTTCAGACCATCTAGAGCCCTCATAGCATACTTAATTGCACATTTTAATTTGATTATATAAAAATAAATCACAGATACATGATAAATTTTTCAACCATTTCCAATCTAAAATATAAAAATCCTACATTCCTACTACATAAAACTGTACTGGTAACACTTATTAAATTAGTTTAACTGGCATTTCCTTCAAAAAGACTCACAACAAATTCAGTCAGGTATAGGTATTTTCTATTCTTCATTTAGCTGCCAGATCCGTGTTTAAAATTTTACTAGCTAGTCCTCCATTTTAATTAAGTTCTTCCATGCCAGTGGACTGTATTAATTTAAAATATAAGGTAGCTACAACTATGTGAAGGATACAAACAAGAGTCAATATATAATTAGTCTCTTTAATCCAGCAAGACATAAATAGGTCCTATTTCTGGAATACCACAACAAGTTGAGGGTTTCAGTGATGAATAGTGATAGCCCAAGGTTTTAAATAAATTATCTTCATTCATTAACAGACAGTATTTACAAATTATCTATTGTTAAGTAAGTCAAAGATTATCTTGCCTCCTGCCACCCCCCCACCCCCGCCCCTTTGGACTAAAGTCAGTCTAAGACAAGGTAATGAAGATCAAATTAAAAAAAAAAACTACATCAAGTCATCAAGGTTCACCACTCATCTTTGAAAGACTGAGAATGAGAAAGATAAAGAAAATTAATTCCTGATTTACATATCCTGCTAATAAAGTGGCAAGGTCTTATGGAACAAACACAACAGCTGCAAATTATGTAATTATGTATCTGTATGCAAATTTGCAGACATCTCATAAATGCTGGAACACTATTTGCAATGCTAATTAAGTGGCTTTTACTGCGGCTGCATAATTCCGACATGTGATTTGGTTCCAGATGTCTCTGTAGCTCGTGAAACCTTCATTGTCAGGTTAGCTGAGGTAGCACGCATTAACACTGCTCATAAAACCTCTATTTATAATTAAATTACTTGCAGTGACTCAGTTATTTTTCATCCTCCTCCTTCCCCACTCTGTTACTCAGATTACATGTAGCAACCCCAAAGCTTGGAATGAAGGAAATTTCTTTCTATTTCTATATCCCCCTACAAGTGGCTAATCTGTTTAACCTCATCCACATAAACCAAGTTCGAGAGCATAATGAGGATGGGAAAGTTCAGCTACCAGACTAACCCCATATGCAATTGTTGACAGATGCTGTGAAGTTTTATTTAAGCTATAAAAGAATAATTCCATTTTCTATCATCTAATGTCAGCCTTTTGATAGCCTGAAACTTCCTCTTTATTTTTCATAAGAAAGTAAGATGCTTTCAGAGACAGGAGGGAATTGGTAACATCCTTTTAACTCACAGATAAGAAAAAAAGATGAAGGAATATATATTTCTTGAGCACCTATTATGTGCTCAGAATTAGAGGCGCTACCAAGATCTATAATTAGTTTGGAAGAAAAGATATAAGGAAAGAGCACCAGTGTAGCACAAGAATATGAGGCTCAAATGCTCAGCTGAGACAAGAACAGATAAATGAAATCAAAGATACGTCCTCGGGATCATTCATTCTAAAAATTTATTTGTCTTTTATACTGCCAAACTTTCACCAAAACCACTAATACTACTAAAAGTATGTATGAACTGTTATATGAATTGCTTCTTTTAAGAAGAATTAGAGAAGTTGCCCAGCAGTGCCTGATGTTTGAAGATATGGGTTCCTATAGAATCTACAGTATAGATCATAGTATAGTGGACAGACACCATAAACTACTGTTAAGCAGAAAATCTACCATAGGTACAAGCTTCTGGGTGGGAAGTTTTCTGGTGGTTGTGTCCTAAATAGGAAAGAGAGCTTAATTAAACACTTAAGATGCATGCTCATGACCCTGGTATCCTAACAGAACTTGCTTACCGTTTGGCAGCAGGATGGAACTTCGACCACTAACCACTACCTCTGAGAAGCTGCCCAAGTCTACAGAAAGTTGAGGTAAGTGTGTTTTACATGGACCATTGTGGTTTGATTCTAAAATATCCTCAATAGGCCCTAGGATTTGTGCAACTGGTGCCAAGATGGGGGCACTGTTTGGGAGGGTTGTGAAACCTTGGGAGGTGAGGCCTGCAGAGCGTTTACCCACCAACCCCACAGTTCCTCAGAATTTTCTTGAGTGCGAGCAGCAAGAAATATTAGATAGAAGGATTTAGATTGTAGAGATAAACAGAAAATACAGGACAGTCTCTCGAGGGCCTGGAACCTATTCCAACAGGCCCTGACTGTCTCTGCCCCAGGGTATTTACGCCAAGGGGTGGAGCAAAAGACCTCCACCCAGCACAGCCAAGTGCAGACCATCTCAGACACCTGCACTCTGGCCCATGGTCCTAATCATCCTCTATGCGGACCTGCTGGGTAAAGCCGTGAGGAACCTGAAAACCGGCTCCCACAGAGGCCTAGCTGGCAGATGCAAGAGGTATCTGCTTCCTATTCCATCCTGCTTCCTCATCTGTGAGTTGAGCAAGCCCCTGTAGTGCCTGCACACTGCCACAGGGTCCCTTGCCATGCCTCCTCCACCACGACAGAGTGCATGCTCTGAACCTATGAGACAAAACAAATCCTTCATCTCCATTGGGGCTTCTGCCAGACATTTTAGTCACAGGAAGGAGAGGAAAATAACTAATTTGGAGGGAATAGTATTCTAAACCTCAGGAAGGGAGTGAGGGCTTGAGACGGAGGGGATGAAGGAACAGGAGCCGCAATGTCAGCCCTTGGCTACAAACTGCCAGAGAAAA
>CABHPQ010175930.1:0-42972 GCA_902168405.1 Peromyscus aztecus | reverse complement strand
GTTCATTGAAGCAATATTCACAATGGCTGAGATATGGGATCAGCTTAGGTGCTTATCAAAATATGACTAAATAAAGACATATGGTATATGCACTCAACGGAGTATTATTGAGTCATAAAGAAAAGTGAAATCTTATCATTTTTCAGGGAAATAGATGGCACTGGAGGACATTGTACTATTTAAAACAAGACAGAGAAAAAGAAACAACTCCTGTTTTTCTCTCACATGTAGTAAATAACAAACAAAAAATATGTTCTTTAAGTAGAAGTCTTTGGTAGGCAATGAGATAGGTGCTGGGCAAAGGATGGCAGGGGGAGTAGAAAGTCAGTTAGTTTTGACCAATGTATGCTGCACACATGTTCAGAAATATCACACTGAATTCCATTAATGGTACATAAAATTGATGTGTTTCATTTAAAAGCACAATGTATGTGTGTGGAAGAGTATCAATTCCAAGCCATACTTTCAAAAAAGCACCAAGTCCAACCCAGTGCTGAAGTTTTATTTTAAAAAGTAGCCACTATTAAAGAAATCATTGTGGAAGATTCTCCAAAACTAAAAATTAGATCTATCACGTGACCGACTTACCCAACTCTGGTGCATATACCCAAAAGACTCAAGAGTCTTCCACAAGAATACCTACTCCTCATATATCTATATCCATTGCTAACTTCTTTACAGTAGGTAGGAAATGGAACCAGCTTAGAAGTCTATAAATGAACAGTGTATGTTCAGGTATACAGTGGAATTTTATTCAGACAAAGAAAAATGAAACTAAATTCTCAGGGAAATGGATAGATACGGAAATCATTACAATTATATAAAGTGAATAAACCAGGATAAGAAAGAGAAACAGCAAGTGAGAACTCTCATATGAGAAAAAAGAGAAACAGCTCACATATGCAAATCCTACTCTCTCACTATTGACTCCATGCATCCGGGTGGGGGCAATATGGGCAAAGGCCAAGAAACAATAAGAGGGTCCATGAAATTGCACAAGAAGTATTGCTAAGAGATGATCTAAGAAAGTCAATAAAAGTAAGAAGAAGGGGAAATGCTGGGAGTTGGGGGGGTAGAGTGTGGAAAGTGGGGCAGAGACATGAGAGGGAAGTGGCCAGAAAGATCAACCAAAACAAAACGTATAAAAGTCTCATGTGGTACAAAAGAGAAAGTATAGCTTAATGAGATATCCAATTGATAGCAAAGCTCAAACAGCTGGAATTTCAAAGAGTTTTACTAAAAAACTATTAGAGGATGGAGAGATGACCCAGGGGATAAAGCATTTGCTATGCAAACAGAGGTCCAGGATCTAAGCCTCCAGAATCTAAGTAAATGCTAGGTGGACATAGTGGCTGGCTTGTAACTGCAGTCTTGGAAGGCAGAGACAGGAGATCCTGAGGCAAGCTGGCTAGTAAAACTAGCCATAGTGGTGAACTCTGAGTTTGACTGAGAGACTCTGGTTCAAAAGAACACAGTGAAGGAGTGATGGAGAAGAATCTCCACATCCATCTTGGGAACCCTTGCATACATATATACACACTCATACATACCTATACACACATGTACATCACACACATACACACACATTATATATTACACATGAAAAGAAGAAACATTTTATATTCTATTAAAATTAAAAGTGGTGGAGTGAGTTCTTTATCCATAGGCTTCATTTGAAAATGGACAATAAATGGAATTTAATGTGAAAAGTTTTAGAGTGAAATAAAAAGAACCAGAAAGAGATTTGTTTTTGACTTTGTCTATTCTATTCCTAGAGTAGCTTGGGGTGCTCATGAACAATCCTGACATCTGAATATGGACACAGGGTGTGTGTATTTTTGTATGTGTGTTTCTGGAGATAAAACTCAGGGCTGCCCATACGCTGATAGGGATTCTACCACGAAGTGACAACTTCAGATCCTCCCCCACCCCTTTTTGAGGCAGAATCTTACTTAGTGACCCATGTTCACTTTGAATTTCCACTGTAGCACAGGCAAGCTTGTGATGCTCCTGCTTCAGCTCTCTGAGAGGATTAGATTACAAGTGTGCACCTTTGGGCCCTTTTTATGTCCTTTGCAATGTTTCAAAATGTGAATATATTAGTAAATGTCGTTATTGGAAGGAAGTTGAGCAAATTGTATTGTCTGAATGCATATAAGTGCAGAAGTGCCATTTGAAGGTAGCTGCTAGCAGCCTTGGGTAGAAACACTCAATGTCTGGCAGTTAGACTGAGAAGGGAGGAAAGGAGGAAGCTATGTTCAAAGTCCGTAATTGCTTCCCACTACATTTCTGCATATCCAAAGGAAACAGAACCATGCTGGGGAAGTTTCCATGTTGCTTGTTTGATGAGCAGATTTCCTTAGAAATTTTTATACCATGGTTTGCAAAATATACCATAGCCATTCTAGAACTAAGAGTAAGAAGGAAAGTGCTTTCATATGGATATTTCTCTCTGCATTTATTCTCAAAACACCTTTGATCCAATGCCATTGTAGAACTGTAGAAATTTTTATTTATTGTGAATTGATTTTAGCTTGAATGATAATGTAGTTTTGCCAGAGAAGAGGACCTCCGTAACTCAGTTGTGGCTGTTGCATACTGCAAGGTTTTTAAGCTGTCTCAATATTGCAAGGTTTTTAAGCTATGTCAATACTGCAAGGTTTTTAAGCTATCTCAATAGGCTCTTCACATCTTATTAAGTTTCAAGATTTAAAAAATTGTACCATTTGGAAAAAAAACATAAACTTGGACATGCAAAAGGAGCTTTGAAGTCTTGACAAGAAAAAATTTACTTTCCAGAATAGCTTGTATAAAGTAAAATATATTTAATCAAGATATTTTACCATTAATTAATTTAAAGATAAAAATTTAATTTGTTCTTATAATATCATATTACTTAATCTAGATAGGAAAGTAGAAATACATGTTCATATGAAATCACACAAACATGCTTAATCATTCAAGTTTGCCTCTATAAGAGTTTTGTAGCTTTTAATAACAAAGTACCTAAGAAATAGACGTTGAGTTCTTGAGTGGTTCAGAGCAGAAAGTAAAATGTAATGTACGTAATGTAACAACTGCTTTAACTTCCTAGTCACACACAGATATCAAAAAATGTTTTATTCAGACAATTGTCATTAACAGTAAGCATGAGTTATTTAATAATAAACACGAGTTTTAGAAGTTTCCCAAGTTTATCTGATGAGAAAATTGGGTCATTACATAAAATGTATTTTAGCCAACCAATTTGTATGAGTAGACCATGTAGACGAAGTAGTTATTGCACTTAAAACTTTAAACTTTCTAAAACTGTGAGAAAAGAACACGGGAAATGAGTGAATTGTGTTCCCTCAACATGGCTCTTCCAGCATCATTTCCTATACAGCTTCCAAGTCAGCACAAAGTAATGAAATGTGGTGTTGATCAACATCTCAACATGGATCTGTCAGCTTTTCAATCTACTTGAGAACTTAAAGAAAGGAAACTATCCCATGGTATATTTTTTTTCTATATGAGTCAAGCTATATTGAATAATATATACAGAGAGCTTTTATTTCCTGATTCACTGCAGAAATCATGTTATCAAGCTTAAGTCCTACAATTTCTATATGGAGAAGTGGAAGTCTTCATTATATATAGAGTCAAGTGTGCTGTTGTGGTTTAATGAAAAGGATTCTATCCATTCATTGCCTTTGATCTAGAATTTAAATTAATTTAAATTTAAAAATAGTTGGTGAATAACCACAGATATTCCTTGTCTTAGAGGGATACCAATTTACCAAAACCCATAATACATTATTATATGCTATAATATATAATAAATACTATAATATATTATAATAAAATTTCATTGAAAACACTTAACCAATAGACTATAGAAGCTTATTCACCCCATATCACTTTCCAACCGTATTCAGGCCCAGTGTTCATTAGCTAAAAGATAGCCAAAAATCAATGAACACAGAGCCTACTTTAAAATAAAGTATTTAATGTCTTATGTAGGTTGCTAAATCCCTATATTCAAATTGGTGAAATAGTAAATGTATAGCAAATGCTCCATATTTTGTCTTTTGATCCCTTGGTTGAGCATCTTGATTGTTGCTTGGCAGCCTCACATGACACATTCCACACACTTCCCTATTCCAGAAACAGAGCCAAATCCAAAGTGCAAAGTAGAGTTTCTACTGAAGACCCATTCATCATTTCTATATCACTGTGTAGAAGTTCAACACATCAGTGCATAGAAAGGCTTGAGGTTGAAAGCTAATACATTTATTATTCTCTCCACTCTAAGACTCTAACTTACAAGCTTTAACACCTGGAACTACAAATATATATTATATATATTATTGTAAGCTACATTAAATGCTCCTTGAAAACAGGAAAGTAATATTGTAATAAAGTCCACATACTAAATGAGAACAATAAAAGTTTAAGGATATATATCACATATAAATATTTAAAACTTGCTTTAGGGGGTAGAAAAACATTTTACATGATAATAAGCTCTAGAAAGTTTATGAATATACAAGGGTCAGAATTCTGTGTGAAATCTTAACAGCAGCATTAAACATGTATGGCAGCCTCAAGTAATGCAATGAATTTTGTAAACTCTTTGAATTTCAGTTTATTCCTCTATGGTCTTACCATTCTTAAGGAATATCTGCATTGCAAAATTTATGTCTATATCAACAGGAAAAATGTTTTTATTACTGAACAATCTGAGTAATTTATGTCTTCAAATTACCATGCCAAAGTTTTCATCATTGTAGAGTATCTATCATGATATTCTCGGAATTCATTCTTTAGAAACAATCAACATCAAAAAGAAATGGCCAAAAATGTTTTGGACTAAATTTTTGCTATCAATTTTCCTAAAAGTATATTTCATAACAAAGATAGCATATAAAGATTTGTAAAAGACTTCATTCCTATTCTTTCCAATATATTTACCTTTTCAGCAATCAGGTAAATGACATTTTCTAGAAAATTACAGACCAATTTCCCTTACAGATACAGATGTAAAAACTCACAATAAAATAATTGCAAACCAAATTCAAGAACTCATCAAAAAGAAAATCTACTGTGATCAAGTTGGTTTCATCCCATACATGTAAGTATTGTTCAACAAACGTAAATCTACAAATGTAACCTACTATATATACAAACTGAAAGACAAAACCACATAATCATTTCATTACATGGTGAAAAGGCCTTTGACAAAATCAAACACCCATTCATGATAAAAGTCCTAAAAGGATTAGGAATACAAGGGACTTACACCTCAACATAATGAAGGCAGTTCACAGCAGGCCATAGTCAACATCAACTTATATGGAGATAAACTCAAAGCAATTCTGATAAAATCAGGAACAAGACAAGGTTTCTTATTCTCACCATAACTATTCAACATATTACCTGAAATCTTAGCTAGAGAAATAAGACAACTGAAGGAGATCAAGGGGATATATATGGAAATAAGAAGTCAAAGTATCTTTATTTGAAGATGATATAGTATAAGTATACATAAGTGACCCTAAAAATTCCACAGAGAAATTCCAACAGTTGATAAACACTTTTGCAAAGTAACTGGATACAATATTAACTCACAAAAATCAGTAGCTTTCCTACATACAAATGACAAACAGACTGAGAAAGAAATCAGGGAAACAATACCTTTCACAATAGCATCAAATAATACAAAATATCTTGGGGTAACTCTAACAAAGGCAAATGAATGGAGGTGCCGGGATGGGAGGATCACATGGGGAGGAGAAGGGAGAAGGGGGACAAGGGAGAAAATATGGAGAAACAGCTAAAATTAAGGGATATTTGAGGGATCATTTGGAAACCTAAGAATGGTAAGACCATATAGGAACTTCCTAAAATTGTGTGTGTGTGTGTGTGTGTGTGAGAGAGAGAGAGAGAGAGATTTAAATGAAATTACCAAAACATGGGGGTCACAGATCCCAAACTATACATCACTTGTCACCAAATGAAGTTTCCAATCCAGGAATTATGTTACATCTAATTTAGTTTTTGCCAAAGGGTTCCCATAGGATCCCCAAACAACTCAGGATGTTGCCAAGACTATAGGTTGCTCTCCACAAACTGAAGGTCAGGACCTATTATTGAGGACAGTAACATTGAATAGGTAGTGATCAAGCTGGTGCCTACACTGAACTTCGACCCCCCATACGCTAGCATCTTTGTTTCTGGAAGTTACTCTGCATGATACCAAAGGAGAACCGTAAATAACAACTTAACCACAAACTCTTTAATATACAATGGTGTCCAGCCTGAAAGATGTGCTGGTGTAATGGTGGCACAAAGCTTGTTGTAGTAACCAACCAATATATTATTTGACTTGAGGCACACTCCATGAGATGTAACCTATACCCTGTTTGGGTAAGCAAGAAACTGAGACTAGATAGCTCAGGGACCAAGGATAAACCTAGAGTAAAACCAAATATTACTGTTCTAAAAACAAACAAACCAGAGAACAAACAACAACAAATCTTTAAAAACAATAAAATGACTCCTAATGATAATCTGCTGTACTTAAAGATCAGAGCCTTGCTCAGCCATTAGCAGAGAAGTTTCCTCCTCCAGAAGATGGGAACAAATACAAAAACCCACAGCCATACATTATTCAGAGAGTAGGAGACCTAGGAACATTCAGCTTTAAAGGAGATGTCTTCATCAAGTACCTCTCCTCAGGGCCTCCAGAACCCTGTTGAAGAGGAGGCAGAAAGAATTTAAGAGCCAGCGGGAATGGATAACACCAATGAAAGGAAGTCTTCTGAACACAACAGGATCTGCACACATATGGATCCTTGGAGACTGAGGCAGCATGAATAGGGCCTGCACAGGTTTGCACCTGATGGAATCCTAGAACTGAAAGAAGTAGGTGCATGCTCTGATCCCTAACCCAGAAGTTATCTCCGATTCCTAACCATTTGCAAATGAAAAACTATTTTTATTCAGTGGCGTATCCACTGGGGAAAATAACTACTCGAGAGTAGGCTGAATGCCCAACAGTAGATGGCCAACAGAAAAGGAACTCAATGGCATCTTTGGAGAGTTCTTGTCTCATAATATCAATCAGAGCTTTTCCTACTCCTCTTGTTGTTGTTGCTAATTTTATCTTATTTCTTTATCTTTGCTTTCATTTTACTTGTATTTTTTTCTTCTCCCCTTTTACCTTACAGGTCCCTTGAGTTTATTTTATTCCAGTTTCAAGTTTTTAAAGGATTCTTGAGTTTAGTGCATTTATGAGATTCTTGAGTATCAAACCAGTGGGTTTATGTTTTTTTATGCCTTTTCTTGGGCTCTTTTTTTAATCTTATTTTGTTTATTTTATTTTATTATTAAATCTTAGAAGCCTGTTTGTTTTCTGATGAGATAAAGAAAGGGGGTAGAATTGGATGGGAGTGGAGGTTAGGAAGGAACTGGAAAGAGTAGAGGGGGGGTGCTGGAGAGATGGCTCAGAGATTAAGAGCACTGACTGCTCTTCCAGAGGTCCTGAGTTCAATTCCCAGCACCCACATGGTGGCTCACAACCATCTGTAATGAGATCTGGTGCCCTCGTCTGTCCTGCAGTCATACATGCTGTATACATAATAAATAAATAAATCTTTAAAAAAAAAGAGTAGAGGGAGGGGAAACTAATCACAATATATTTGTGAGGAAAAAAACTATTTCCTATAAAAAGAAAAAAAGGGAGGGAGAGAGGGAGGGAGGGAGGGAGGGAGGGAGGGAGGAAGTAGGTGGTGAAAAACAGCATACATAGTACCTTTTGTGTTTTGTTTGTTTGTCTTATACAGAGTTTTGTGTATCCCAGGTCAGCCTCAAATGTTCTATGACGCTGAAGCTAAGCCTGATTAACAAATATTCTTACCTCCATCTACTAAATGCTAGAAGTACTCTGCTCTCTCCCTCCCCCTCCCCCTCCCTCCTTCCCCTCCTGTCCCCCCACTCTCCAGGTAATGTGATGACCAGTTTTGCTCTGCTATTCTCTTTCATCTTGGTGTTTCTTTTGTGCCACATATCTAAAAACAAAGGAACCTACTGAGTATGGGTTGACTAAAATCCTGAACCAAAATACATATTTCCTCTTTAAAAAAAAATAAAAAGAATAATTCATCATTTTCCAATATATATTTTTGAAAATTGGCTTTGATATTTCAGGTAAAGAATGAAGAAAAAATCCATATATTTTACTAAGAAAGAATGTTATTACTGTTGTAGATTTTCAATGTGATCATTTAAGTGTGATATTAACTTAGTACATAACACCTCTAGGAAAATACTATTAACTATTGTTATAAAAGTTGTCCTTTGAATATTTGCAGAACAAAGCAACATTTGTAATAAAATGTAAAAATCATAGTATTATTTAAAAGTCATGAAGAGACAGACCAGGCAGCATTACTTTGGATGTCTTCAATAGGAAATGCTAACTTCTGAGGAAGTTAACCACATGGGCCCTTTCCTTCTGTTCCAGGTTTTGTTATAGTTAAGATCACAATGCCACAAACTTTACCTAGGTATTTTAATGTGACTAGAGTTAGTGAAACATCAATCTGTATATGTTGCCATAGTAAACATACTGCATTATCTGTAAAGTACTTGGGGGTATTAAACCTGTGTAATGAAGTTTAATGACAGTTTGCCAACTCAAAAGTTATCTAGTTGCTATCCATCCATCTATTTGTGTTTCTATCAATCAATCTATCTATCCATCCATCTATCTATTTATCTATCTATCATCTATCTATCATCCTATCTATCTATCTATCTATCTATCTATCTATCTATCTATTTACCTGTGTATCTATTTATCCATCCACCTATCCATCCCTCCACCTACAGGTAAACTATGTGAATTTTTACAATGCTTTTAAAATGACTTATGAAAACATGTAAACTTCTATCAATCATATCTGCATTTTTGTTGCATTTGAATAATACATTGTTCTTATGCCTTCATGATTTCTTTGGTTTTGCATTTCTTAGTGTTCAAGCTCCATTTTGTTGCTGTGATAAAAAAAAATTCTGACCAAAATCAATTTGATGCAATTTATTTGGCTTATATTTCCAGGACAGTCTCAATTAAGACAGTCAGAGCAGGACCTCAAGGCCAGAACCTGGAACAGAAACTGAAGGAGAGCTACTGGCTGTCTCACTCACAGGCTCATACTCAACTAGCTTTCTTACATAGCCAAGGTCCAGCTGCCAACGTATGGTGCCATTCATAGTAGGCTGGGCCTTCCACATTTATTGTCTATCATGGTAATCCCTTACAGACATGGCCACAGACCATTCTGATGTGGGCAATCCCTTTGATGAAACTCCCTCAGATGAGTCTAGGCTTTATCAAGCTGCCAGCTAAAGCTAAGGCATTTAGATAGAAGAAAAAAATTGTAATCATGGTTGGCAGGTGATAACTAGCCAGTCTTTATATCTTTTGATGTTTATTTTCTACGTAGTGCTTGCATTCTGATATGCTTTGCTCTAGGTACCTTATTATCTTATGGGTATTCAGTAAGATTGCTTTTTTCCTTGAGATGTTGACCCTTTATCCTGCTTTTAAATATGTTGTTTTCCCAAAACCTCTCTAATCTCCAAACAGAAATATGTGGAAAATGTTTCTTTAGGTCATAAGATTTTCCTGTTTATCAATCTAGCTGCCAACATGTACACTGAAGGAAGTGCTTTTAATATATCCTGAAATCTCAAGAGCATAGCAATGGAGAATGGTCTAAATAATGAAGAGAATTCTCACGCTCTTTCTTCTTATTTGAAAACATTATGTATGAGTGGGACAAAATGTAGAATAACAAGACAACAATACAAGAGGTACTTTTAATTCCTGGTCTGCTTGGAGACAGCTATTCCAGGATAGGAACACGAAGCTAAAAAATGTCAGTCATCTGAGTGCAAGAGGAAGTAGGTAATTTTCCATGCATTGTGCTGTGACTTGGTTTTTTGTGATACACTTGAAGCAAGGTATGGTTACCCGAATCTTGTTCAGAGAGTTGGAGAGCTAGAAAATTATTTTAAGAATATAAAATTTAAGCATTAAGCATTTTATATATTTAAGTGGATTCATATTAACAATGATGAATTAAAGCTAGATAAAATAGTTGTGAAATGAATATGTTTATACATACATTCACACATGCACTTAATAAATTGACATTATTAAAAATACATTGACAAAAGGGGGCATTGGAGAGCATTGGAGAGGAAGAATAGCAGGATACAAGTGACTTGCTCAGGGAAATGGGAAAACAGAGAGGCCCTTTAGGAAAGAGGATGAGGGTAAACATCAAAGAAGAAAGGAAGTGAGTAAAAAAACAGTAAGTATGTCTGAAGATCCACAAGGAGCCATGCTATTAATTACTTGCCTAAAATTAAAAACAAAAATATATATGTATTGTCCTGTGGATAAATACACATAAATAGTTTTAATGAACTTTCATCTGTAGCACGAATCTTAATGAGTCTTATTAATAAAATCAAACCTGAGCCAGGTATTGGGGTGAACGCTGGAAGATCAGAGAAGCAGAACAAGCCACAGCCACCTCACCTCGGCAGTTCCTCAGCTGATCCTGTTTTCTCAGACTGGAAGCCTCTAAGTCCTCATCCAGAATGAATCTCAGCTGAACTGCTGCTCCAAAGCCTGAAACCTTAACCAGCTAAAAGTTTGTAGTTTCTGGTCTTCATGCCTTATATATCTTTCTGTTTTTGCCATCACTGCCTGGGATTAAAGGCATGTGTCACCATGCCTGGCTGTTTCCAATGTGGCCTTGAACTCACAGAGATCCAGAGAGATTTCTACCTCTGGAATGCTAGAATTAAAGGTGTGAGTGCCACCATTTTCTAGCCTTTGTATCTAGTGGCTGTTCTGTCTCTGACCCCAGATAAGTTTATTAGGGTGCATGATATTTTGGGGAACACAATACCACCACATTCATCATCTGGGTTGATGGTGTTCCCTCCACGAGCAAAAGACCACCTAACAGAAACCTCAATCCCAGACATGAGAAGCCCTTTTTGGAGTTGTTAGCCAGAGATGTCTAAAAGACTTCCATTCTTACATTTTTGGTTGTGAGCCTAGCCATGGGACTGGACTAGGCCCTCTGGATAGGTGAAACAGTTGTTTAGCTTGAACTGTTTAGGGGGCCCCAGGGCGTGGGATCAGAATCCATCCCTGGTACATGAGCAGGCTTTTTGGAGCCCAGTGCCTATGGTGGGACACCTTGCAAAGCCTTATTCAGGGGAGAGGAGCTTGGACCTGCCTCAACTGAATGTATCCAGCTCTGCTGACTCCCCAGGGGAGACCTTGCCTTGAAGGAGGTGGGAATGGGGGGTGGGTTGGGGAGGAAAGCTGGGGGGAGGGAAGAGGGAGGAGAGGGGTTATCTGTGGTTGCTATGTAAAATGACAATTTCTTAATAATAAAAATTAAAAAAAAAAAACTTCCAAAACATACAACCTATTGCCATTGCCCTTGATTACTCCACAGGTAGAAAGTAAGTCCCTATGGCTGAAGATACAAGGCACTTCAGGAACAGGGCTCAGAGACTCATGAATTTGAAGTGACATGAAAGCCTCCTCCCTGAGGATTAACTTTCATGGCACAAGAAGGTGCCATGCAAGTTTCCAAAAGAGAGAGGCAAAGGACAGTCCTATCCAGCAATGGCATCTAGGAACCACATCAATGACCAACATTGTATAATAACCCTAAGGATGCAGTATAGGCACATACACCTGGAGGTAACTAACAGCTCTCTAATTAGACTTAAAACATGCTCAACAAGAGGAAAATCATGTCTACTACTAGAAATCTAGCTAATGACTCATTTCTCATGAAATCATAGCTATTGGTAGAGAATCTACACCATTTAATTTTTTTAATTTTATAGCTCTTTAATACTACCCCCCCCCTTTTATGCAGGACCCTGGCTACTTTGTGGATCAAATATTTTCGGGTAAATTACTGGAATTCCACTTTGGAGCATAAGTTTACAATCACCTTGTGCCACTGTTGCGGTATCTCATATTCTTTCCTTTTGGTTGTGTAACTCATCTTCCCAGTGACTCCATTCAAGATGTGCTAGAGGCAAATTCGCTTTTAATGAGTAAAGTATTTTTGTCTCATTCTCAACATTGGAATCTTATCTTAATGTAAAATTCCAGGACTGGCAAAAAAAAAATATTTGTTTGTTTTTGATGGATCCACAAATGGCTCAATGTTTATAAAGGTGCTTGTTTTCAAGAATTCTTTCTGAACTGCTCTGAAGTTTCTTAGAGAATTAGTTTATTTTCCTTAGTAAATTATCTCATTCACAAGAGCTTTACACACACACACACACACACACACACACACACACACACACACACACTCATATATGCACAGTTCCTTTAATGAGCTATATGGTTAGCAGCTAGAGACCATCTTTATCTTAGGAAGAATTTTTCCAGAAATACCCACCAGTTGTCTTCTTGTTGACAGACACTTGTCTTGGTCCTGATGTCCTTCAAACCCAAATTTTCAAATGACTCACTTCTTTGGGATTCCACATTATAAGTTATTTCTATCTCAAGCTACACATCCCTTGTCTGTGTAATAGAGTTCTATGATGCTCACACAGCCTATTTCCTTATCCTACTAAGTCTTCTAGATGCATATGTAAGTATGTCATCCGGAGCCTAGAGAGACAGTTACTTCATTACGTTCATTATGGCTGTGAAATTACATCCTTTAAAAATGTTTTTTTTTTCTTTATTCCCAGTGAGTTCTTATGAGGTTGAGTAAATTTTAAATTTTTTTCTTGATGAATCAAAATTCATCAAAATTTTGTTGTTGTTGTTTGTTTGTTTCTGGAGTGATTAACTGGGTAATCATAACATTTCCAAACATGTATATGCAGGGAGAATTGTATAGATGGGAGACTGTGTTCTGACTATCAGTGAGATACTGCTATATTCCTTAAATTCTCCATGCATTCACAGACATGCTTTGATAAGGAGACATAAAGCCCACTTTACCATTAAAAGAAAGCACTTTTGTAAAAGCAGACACATACACAAATTAGGGCTCTGTCTTTCTTGTTCCATTTAGATTTCATAACCCAATATGGAGTGTCTGCTAGCATATCCAAAGCAAGACTGTGAATACTTGCCAAAGCATATTTTTGTGAATAATGAACTCAGATACAGAACTCAGATGGGGCCGCTTCAGTCATGCAGACAATGTCTGCTCATCCTCCAGAGCTTGGGCAGCCTCCACACTGCTGCCTGAGCATCTGGGCTGCACGTGAGGGATTTTTGAGAACAAAATGTATGGGAGCATTGTAATTCATGTGGACAGACACAAGTTGTTTGGTCCTTCGTTAAAACAGCTGGAATTTATTTTGTTGAAATGTTAAGACAGACAGTTTATGTGGGGAAAATCTGTTCTGCTTATCTGGAAAGGTGTTTTCAAGAGTTTTTCGTTCTTCTACTTTAAAACAGAGATGCCTGTAACACCTGGTAGCTGTCATGTCACACTCAAGTGCTACAAATGATGGCATCATCCATATCAGGGGATCTGTTGTGCAAAGTCATGGGGCTTCTTTTTTCCTAATTATCTCCAAGTGATGGATGTCTCCTCCATAATTAGAACTGAGGATCAGAAATGAATTGCTTTCCAAAGTTTCCCTAATACAACTTAGAAAGCAATGATAGTTGATGGAGGGAAATTAATAACCTAGAACAACACAAAGAGAAATTTTATCACGTAATTTGCCACTTCTCAGGCTGCTGAACTGTCACCAAATGAATAATGTAAGGGAAGCAATACAAAGAATCAGTCAACTCTTCATGCAATTAAAATAAAAAGCATCTGCTTCCTCATCCTTCCCTCTTGAACATCAAAAAAAAGTCTCACAAATAGATTTTTTTTTAAAATGTGGGTTTGTGTGTATATGCCTGCATGTTCACGCATGTGTGTGCATGTTCATTCATGCGTGTGTGTGTGTGTGTGTGTGTGTGTGTGTGTGTGTGTGTGTGTATAGCCAGTGGTCAGCTTCAGTGTCATTCTTTGGGTGTAGACCACCTCTGTTTTTAGATGGGCTTGATCGTTGCTGCTCGAGCTCACTGATTAGGCTCTGATAGCTGGCCAGTGAGTATCAGGGATCCGTCTGTCTCTGCCTCCTCAGTGTCAAAACTCTCCAGCTTTTCCTGTAACTTTAACTTATTCTTTGAGAATTTCATGCATGAATATGAATATGATGTATTGATCACCTTTACACTCACTCCCCAACTCCAAGTCCTCCTACATTCCTTTCCCCTTGCTATGTCTCTATCCCAAATTCATATGTATAACATATAATCGCTGAGTCCAATAATTAAGGCACTAGGGGCTACACACTTAAGGAAGGCTGACAGATACTAATTACAGCAGTCCTCCTGGTCCTCTGGCTCTAGCAATCTTTTTGTCTCCAATTCCTTGCAACATGCCCCCTTGGAAGAAGAAGGTGGGAATAGATGTCCCATTGAAGATTAGCACTTTGTTGTTATTCTCTGCTCTAAAGCAGTAATGATTCTTTGCATTGATGTTCTTCCCTTGTAAAAAAAGAAGCTTCTCTAATGGTAGGTGAGAGTTGCTATAGGGATATGTATTTAGAAGGCAATTGGATACTACATCCATTTATCAATATACTAGTAGTAGGTTCTCCCTCCAGCCGATGGCATCTCTAGCAACAGGTTCTTGGCCAGGTTTATATTAGCAGCCATGAGCTCCTTCTTATTAAGCAGGCCTTAGATACAGGCAGATAACTACTGGTTACCTCCAAGATATCCATGCCACTAGTATACCACTGCCCTATCTTGCTAGTCTGGACTTTATTATACCTCACAGGGTTTGTAGCTGGGTAAGACTGTTGATAACTTTTCTCCCCTGGCAGACTGCATAGCACCTTTCAGCACTATGAAATGTAGCCATCAGAAAAGAGGTTTCAGGTTGGTACCAGCTTGACTTCTCCATGTCTTAGGACTGAAGCATGTGTTGTCTTCAGCAACAGAACTTTACTTTGTGTTGGGCACAAAGAGCAATGGCAATATCCTGTGTTGCCAGATAAACATACCTCCCTGACAAACAATCAGAAGAGAAACTTACCATACCTGGCGCTGGCAGTTGTTTGACAATCTATTGCCTCTGGGAGGAGCATTAATCTCCTCATGTGATAAACTATTTTTTAACTTCTTTTTATTTTATTCTTTATGTCTTCACATCATGCATCTTGATCCCATTCATTTCCCCATCCCTTCATATCTGCCTTCTGCCCTTGCAACATCCCCCAAATAAAATAAAATTTAAGAGGAAAAAAGAAAACAGAAAGAAAAAGGGGAAATCTCATCATGGAAGTTGTATTAAGTCACACAGTATATCCTTTTTTCCATATATCTTTACTTGGAAATGTTCATTGCAAATAGTCATTGGTCTGGTTCAAGACCTCTGGTTTCTGCTATACTATTGATGCTGGGTCCTCACTAGAACTCATCTTGGTGATCCTGGTGTTGTCCTATGTCATGGAAATCCTGCAGCTTTCGATCTGCAGGATTGGCCCCTTCACATGTTCCAGCAGATCACAGATGAGGTGGATGCTGGGGTAGGCCAGCTCACAACTCTGTTTCTGGACCTGAGAGTTGCACAGTTGGTCAGCTGCCCAGCTCTCCCTTGTCTTCACTACCAGGGTGAGCTCTCCCACATTGCTACTGATAGTTCACTTTTTGCAGCAATGAGCAAGGGGCAGAACCAGTTCTCCTGCTTTCAAACCCTCAGGATAGGCTCTCCCACACCTGGACCTTCAGGGCCACCTCTACTATGTTGTCAAAGCAAGGTGCGAGCGCCACTCTCTAGAGTGCTGTAGCTGGTGGTGGGGAACAGCTCTCTTGCTCTTATGACCTCACAGCCAGTTCTCCCACCTGCTACAGGTAACTAGGGGCGGGGCAGGACATCTCTCCCCTCTCCACACCACCATATGGCAGATGAGGGCCAGATCTCCCACACTCACATTCTCAGGGCTGGTTCACCTGCACTCCTAGCAATAGGGTCAGCTCTGTAGTGCTCCCCAGATGAGGTGCAGGGCCTGCTCTCCCAAGTGCTGCAGCTGGTGAGGGGGAGGGTCAGATCGCTCAACCAATACAGGTGGCAGGGGCAAGGGGGAGAGCGCATGTTTCCCTTGCCCTTTTCACCTCGTGGCAGATGAGGGCTGTGTGGCCAATTATCCCACTCTCACCCATGACTTTGCTAACAAGGTCAGCTCTGCTGTGCTATCCAGGAAAGGTGCAGGGTCTGCTTTCCCCATGCTGCAACTGGTGGGGGGGAAGGAGGAGCTATCTCACTCTTATGACCTCAGGGCTTGCTCTCCCACCAGTGTCAAGCATACAGGGGTTCCAGGGAGTGCATCTCTTCCACACCTATGCTGCTATGTTGCATGGGAGGGGCAGGGCCAGATCTCTCATGCTCATTTCTTGAAGTAGGCTCACTCACCCATGTCCTTGTAAAAAGGGTCAGCTCTGCTATGCTGCTAGACAAGGTAGACAACTTGCATGGCGCGCTTCCCTGAGTATTACAGCTGATAAAGGGAGGGTGAGCTCCCTTGCCAGCTCAAGGTGTTAGGGGCAAGGGGGTAGGGCATCTTTCCCTTGCTCCAACTACTTCACTGTAGATGAAGGTGCCAGTACCAGCTATGCTCCTCAGGGCTGGCTCATCCATGCCCCTGTCTACATGATCAACTCTATTATGCTGCCCAGTCAAGGTGTAGGACCTGTTCTTCCAAGTGCTGCAGGTGGTGAGGGGTTGGGCCAGGTCCCCCACCTACTGCAGGTGGCAAAGTGTGAGGGGAGGAGGGCATCTTTCCCTCAACCATGCCACCACATGGCAGCCAAGAGGAGTGTGACCTGCTCTCCTATTCACAAGTCCTCAGGGCCAGCTTGCCCATGCCCCTGAGAACAGGGGCAGCTCTATTATGCTATTATGCTGCCCAGGTGAGATGTAGGACCCTCTCTCTTGAGTGCTTCAGCAGGTAAGGGGCAGGACCAGTTGTCCCTAGTATTGCAGCTGGTGAGGGGTGGAGTCAACTCCTTACAGCCCTATCCTCTTGGTCTTTGGTGGTACCAGGAGCCACAGACACCAACAGAGACAAAGCAAGGCTGCCTAAGAGCTGTGGACCCAGATATCAGCTGGAGCAGCAACCCAGGCCCAGATATCACCATGGCCTTGGGTAGCAATCAAGCCACCCACCTCATCCCTCTCCTCATCTCTT
This sequence comes from Peromyscus aztecus, assembly GCA_902168405.1. NCBI lineage: Eukaryota > Metazoa > Chordata > Mammalia > Rodentia > Cricetidae > Peromyscus > Peromyscus aztecus. The sequence continues at coordinate 25,653 of CABHPQ010175930.1, read as the reverse complement.
TTGCCTCTTCAGATATGCCTCTGTCTACAGGACCTGAAGCATTCTGTCTCTCTCTCTCATATACCACAACCTAATAGTGCTACAACTATAATAGTGCTTGTCTGCCTGTAACTGCAAGGTGCCAGGTGGGCCTGTGTTTTTTGTTTGTTTGTTTGTTTGTCCTTAGAGCCTGAGGCAAAGTGCTCCAGGCCTGGATATGGCTCTCCTTTTCGCTCTCAGTCCATTATGGTGCTGGACAGGACCACGTTTCCTCATCACAAAGAAATCATAATAGTGCCTAATTGCCTGGTGCCTCTAGTTGGTGCAGAGGTGTTGCATGCCTAGAAACCCCAGGCTGCATTTGGATTATGGTTCATACTTATGTTTCTGGCCTTTTCATATAGCTTCAGGAACTCTCCACAGAACAAGCAGCGAATGAGCTCCAAAACACTGTAGCCTTTTAAGACTGAAACAACACTGTGGTTGTTGTCTCCCCCCACTTTAGCTTCCCAACGTGGTGGTGGTACATTTTTCGCCAGCTCTGGGAGCCATCAAGTCTCAGAAATAGTGGATCTATGCTTTTATCAAAGTAGCGTGTAGCCCAGAAACCTGTTTTTTGTTTGTTTGTTTGTTTTTTAATACTAGTAAAGACTAAATCTACCACACAGCGTAATGTGCCGCTGGCAGATGCCTCATTCCTGGCCATACTGGAGGTCAAGCACAAACGCCAGGAAGTCGCCAGTAGCAGAAACCCACATTTTGCGGTGTTTAGCTGCCCATATGAGACATGAAGCAGGAACCTGGTTTTGGCTCTGTTTAGAATTGGTTATTAAATATTCTCAGGTTTAAGGTGGAAACTCGAGCCATTGGGTGCCATTTGTAGCTGGAGAATTTCTCTCCAGCTCCCTCCAAGTCCTGCCAGTCCCGGAACCCACTTATAAAATCAACACACAGACTCTTACATTATTTAAACTGTTTGGCCATTAGCTCAGGCCTATCATTGTCTAGCTCTTACTCTTATATTTAGCCCATTTCTGTTAATCTTTACTTTGCCACGTGGCTCATGGCTTACCGGTACTTTACATCTTCCTTATCCTGGTGGCGGCTCCAGGCAGTCTCCCCTTTCTTTCCTCCTTCTTCAATTCTCCTCTCTGTTAGTCCCATCTATACTTCCTGTCTGGCTATTTGTCAATCAGTGTTTATTTATATAGAGCGATATCCACAGCAGATCCTTCTGTGAATCCTATCCCTCTCTGTATGACATCAGTTTCTCCTGAATGTATCTTGTCTCCAGTTTAAAAAACTGCCTTCTTTTTCATTTTACTTATGCAAGCATTTGTTGTCTATCTCTCGTATGGCTGCTCACAAGTCAAGTCCCAGCCAGCCTGCATCACAGAACATTCATAAGTATGTAAAGACATTGTCACTCCCTTGGTGTTGCTGTTCTCAGGATTCTAGAAAAATTCTCTGGATTCTAGATGGTGCTAAGACTGGGAGTAAGACTTAAGATTATGCCCTTTACTACAAAACATCAAATTATCTGAATTTATAATTCAAATCATCAGTTTTATATGATGCCATTGTCGAATGCTACTGTTTGCCTGTTAAGATGTGACCTATACTTCACAATCAGTGATCCTGTTTAATTTAAAGTTCTATTGGTTAAATTACTAGAATAAGTGAATAAGCAAAATATATTTAAAAATATGGGGGATGTGTCAATATTTCACTTTTAAAAATATGGCATTTGTACTTGAGATATATTCTCACATGAAGCATGTCCTGTGTGAATGCCACGAATGTGTATGACACATGGGTGTGAACAAGTAGCTTTTCACTATTTAACCCTTGGCATTCTCATGGTGGGTGTCCATTCCTTTCTTACATCTTCCTTCACAATACATTATATCTGTGTCAAGGAGTCAAGCATCAAAGGCGACTCATGAATACCAAAACAAAGAAGTTTTTAAAATCATCTTTATAGCAATTCTACTTTGATGGCTGCTGGGGCAGGGAGAGTCAAGATGGTTTTCCTCATGGAGGCATCTAGTAGATGCCCTCCAACCATGTGCATAGGGGCAGCACACGGAAGCAGAACATCGGAGCAGTACACAGTCAGTACACACAGGAGGCACACATAGGCAGCTCACAGGATGCACACATACACAAGCAGCAGTGAGTATAAAACAAAGAGCACATGGAGTTGGAGGGAAAGGAGGGGGAAGAAGATAGAGGAGGAAATGAAGAGGTGGAAATGAGTTACAGATCTGAGCAAAATATACTATATGTGTGTAAGAAATTCTCAAATAATAAAGAAGAAAAAAGCAATAGATCATGTACTACTCTAACTCCTCTGTGGAACAGGATCCCTGATTCTTGGATGTAACAAAAAATTGTATTTTGAAAGCAGAAAATTCTCCCATGTTTGGTCTGCTGAGGCTGAGATCATCCTGACATGTCCTCAAGGCTGCCTCTGTGCCAGGTCCAACTTTGGCTTCAGGGTGCTGCTTTTCTTCACCACTGAAGCATTTTAATTCTCTCATCTTTTTCTCGTTCCTTAAAGAAGTATTCTACATAATCTGTACTTTCAGCGCACAGTTAGAGCAAAGCTGAATCTATACAAACCATCAGGAATAAAAGTAGGGAGATACTCAAGGATCCACCAGTAAATGAGTTCAAATCCTAATCCATCAATAAATATTTATGCTAGAAAACTAACTCTGGGACCCATGGTGATTTATATCTGATTGTGTTAAATATAATTTTGTTAATTTGTTCATTTGTGCTGACAGTAAATGAGTATACCAGCTTTCTCTGGTACCAAAGGTATATTTTTATGATTTTTATGTTATTTACATGGGGTTTTGGTGTTTTTTTTTTTTCCTGCCCATTGAATATTTGGTGACACAGCCACAGAGCATCAGTGACTGTTTTGAACACTTCATTTAAATCGTGGGTTTTTTTCTTTCTGTTGTTTTCAAGTGTGCCATTGTCGACTGTGTTCTTTTATTGTAAATGAAATGGAAATTCATTAACCAAGCAACAAACTCAGACATTTCACAAGGGTAATCTGTGCCACCGCTGTACTGCAGGGCTGTGAATTCCTGTGTTTCACTGTGTCCCTCTGGGCTTGGCTTGGGAAGAACGGGCTGTAGACAGAACACCTGTCAAATGACTTTCTGTTTGCTATAGGGTGGTCAAGTTCCCAAAGTGCCGAAACACTGAAATACATCCAATTGTTTTTCTAATTGCAAAAGCAAGCGAGAGAGAGATGTTTACTGTAAATATGAAAATTGTAAATATGTATTTCAGAAACAAATTTTCTTATTTCCATTATCTAGAAATACTCTATATGTATAACTATTTTACACAATATATTTCAAAAATATTAATTTTCTTCTTTCCCTGCAAAGGATAGATATTCAGTAGTTATTGGATATAAATAGCATTTACTTTTATCAAATAGTTTTAAAGCAAAGGGACAGTTTGTTTATTAACATATTTAAGAATATGCACATAAATCTACAATGGAGTAGTTTTTCTGTCAAGTTTAATAAGAAATACAGCTGGAGTTGATAGGACTATTAAAATGGTTTAAAAGATGTGGCTCTTAGAAAGGAATGCAAGAGAAAATAGAAAAGACAGAAAAAATGATATTTAGTAAGAAATCATTGGCACTGAATCAAAGGGAACTGTGAAGTATTTAAAAATAAGCAGTCTAGCAGCAGGTAGAGTCCTGGACTTCTAATACCCAAGGCTTAATGTGCTCCAGCAACATGTGAGGCTTCTTAGGGGGCAAGCCAGAAAAAGGCTTCACCAAGAGACTCCTGCTCAGTGGTGGCAAGTAATCAGTGAGCTTTCTCCCAGCATCACAGATATGAAAGTGAGGGCCCAGCTCTGAGCACTGCATTGTGAGTGAGAGTGTGTGTGTGTATGTGTGTGTGTGTGTGTCTGTCTGTCTGTCTGTCTGTCCAGGTGTGTGCATGTGGGACAACGTGTATACATGTGGCAGGTGACTGGGGAAAAAGTATGCAGATGCCACTGCCTGTCTGATTCTGCTTCTTACTCATGACACACTTTAGATTCCAGTTTCTGCTCACTCACTCTCTACTTGTTTAGTTTTGACCGTCCTTTTTCCTAACAGACTTAGTTCTCCTGTAGTTGTTTTATTCTCTGAAATAAAAGGGGGATGGCTCTGTTTGTGGTATTTTTGTATTGGTTGTTTATGCTGTGCCTGACTTTTGAATTTCACCTTCCATGATTGCAGTTAGGCTGGCAAGATATAGGTCTATGTCTTCTCCCTTGAACAGTGAGTGGCTGGTAGTTACATTTGTTGTGATAAAACATTGTAGTTTGCAAAAGCTGAAGTTCAAGCAGGCAAATCTGGAACTCTGTTTTGAAATCATATTTTTTCCTTTTTTCCTTACCTTTAAGACACTGTGTAGACTATTGAGGAAAAGGGGCTCTCTTGGGATATATATCTTTAAATAGAAATATTCATTCATGGAACACGTATGCTTCCCCCATTATGTATTTTAAAAAGAAAGCCATAAGATATTGTTGCATGTCAAATAACCTTGTCCCAGAACCTTCTTCCATGATGAAATTTTTCGCATTGTAAGCAATTCAGTACTTTTGTTCTGATAAAGTATCACATAGCTTCAGGACTTTAGAAGGTCCCTGAATACCACTGGTGTCCATTAAAGCACCAATAACCGAAGATCTCTATATGTAGACACCCCCGCCCCCCACTCTTCAAGTCCTAGAAGACACATTAAGATCTTGTGTACTACAAGTTACCAATAAACAATACACAGGTGCACTTTCAAGATGTGTTTCTGGTGGAAAACCTGTGTGGTGGCATTCCACAAGTGATTTCTGAAAACACATTTGTGAGCCACTGCTTGACATGAATGAAAGTATGATAGTGCCAATCAGTTCTGGAGTGACAGTCGGAGAATTCATAATGACTTACTACTTTGTTTTAATGTGGATTTCTAGGAGCCTCCTTTGTTAAAAATAAAGCAATTCACCGTACCGTAAAATATCTTAAAGTATGAAATCAGAAAGTAGAAAAAGAATGTCCCCTGTAGACTCCTCAACCCCCAAACCTACACACCACAGAGATAAATTGAGAGCTGAAATGATTTTTCCAGTTGTTTACAGTATGTCTTCTTTCCCTGACTTGTAATCCACACTTGCTTCTAAGATGCAGTGTAATTTAATGCAGGCGCCTGTCAGAACCTGTCAATCATAGTCCCTGCTTCACTGATCATTAAAAAGTCTTTGATCAGAAAATATGGCACTTTCCATCACATTACCAACAGAAAGGACTCACCAGATCACAGTTTACAGTAACAAAATTTATGGTGAATTTTCTGTGGGAAATTGTCCTTTTGGTTTCTCTTTTGATTAAGCCACCCTGAGAAAGACACATATTTCAATGATAATGAGCTCCTATGGAGTAGGCATGCAGGGCTAGGCTGTATCATGGTGCACTTCACTTTGATGGAGGGAAGTAACAAGATATATTGTGCACTCACCCTAAGAATGTCACTGTCTACCATATTAAAATACATCCTTTATCTTCTAAATGAGGTCAAAGGTGGCTGGCTTATTTCTGGACTCAGTTCCAGAAATAAATATATTTCTTTTAAAAATTTCATCTCTCCTTTTCCCTTATGTGTGACTCTAGTGTTTTGAGTAGAGTGTCATATGCCTAAAATAAAGCTTTGCCTTGTGATTTAGAATGCTTAGAAGTGCTTGTAGCTTACATCCTAACAGTGATGAAGATCTCATGGTATTTCGGCACATACTAAATGGAATCTTTATTTTTATCTCTCTTTTTTGTTGTTGTTGTTGTTGTTGTTGTTCAGTCTCTTTCCCCAGTCTTACTGCTTTGGTCTTACATATCTGTTAGTGTTATTTCCTGTATATTTTTGAAAAACTCTTTAAAAGATGCTAATTAACAAGCTTCCTGTGCTTATGCATACACTTACACTATGTTTGCCTGGTTTTAAACCTGAAGGAGTGTCAGGAGAAGTTCCCTTCTCTGTTGCTCAGTAGGAGCTCAGGACACTTAAGGGTTTAAATTGCAGCATGGATTTCTGTTTCTTTGTAACTTAATTGAGCAAAACACAGACTTTTGATTTCCTACCATGTAAGAGCTACTGAAAACACTAATAAAGAATTGTGAGCAAAATTTGTGGTCTATCTATCTATCTATCTATCTATCTATCTATCTATCTATCTGTCTGTCTATCTGTTTATTTATTTATGCACTGATGGAGACTGAACCCATGGCTGCAGCTGAACAGATGCTCTACCATTTAGCTTCATTCCTAGCTCAAAGCTGTCTATTTAATTTACCAATTATCATCACCTTTCATGGATGTGAACCTTGTCAGTGCTCCTTGGGGCAGGTTACATAGTAACTATTTTACAGATAAAGAGAATAATGCTAAAGGAAATCCCTTGTACAAGGCATATAGTGATTCAGTACCAAGCCCCATACACTCTTTTCTTCATAACTCAATGAAGTTAGTAGCAATTTGCTTTGAATCAAAAGTATATTTTTAAAGTTATTTTTAACTGTAAGATAAGGTAGACTGAGCTTTCTTTAAGTTTCTAGAATACTTAGAACTGGCCCTGTATGATTTAATTCTAGAATGAGATGAAACTCTTACAGCATTTTTTAAATAAACAAAATACATAATTCTTATTTTATCTTATCTATATTTTTGTTCCTGATTTTACACATTTCAGTTTGTATCCTTAAATGCAATGTTTCCAGAATTAAGGGGGATTCATAGACAAACTAGTGTTGGAGAGAAACTACATATAAAGGTAGTTTCAACAAAATAAATTTCATGAACTAAAGCGTGGGGTGAATTAAATATATGGCGTTTGGGGCAAAAAATCTGCCTTAGTTTGTCTGAAATCCAGGGTGTACGTTGAAAAGTCAGAGGACTTAAGGCTAAGAAGACAATTGGGATGCTCCTGACATCTTGAATGTCAGACATCATCTTACTGCCATAGCCAGGCAATCAATCTGACTGGGATCCTAACTCAGAAATTCTGGAGGGACTAAGAAGAGGTCCTAGAAGGCTTGATGTAATAAAGGCATTCCCAGGCTTGCGACTGAGAATTGTAAAATAGTGCTGATATTTATCACAGTTAAACTACCCTCCGGTATTTAAAACCATTCTAAAGGGTGCTTCTCCTTTGGTGGTGAGACAACTAAGCTCTAGGTGCCTTCTTGGTATTTATACAAGAGCCTTGGGGCCTTAGAAGTCAATGCAGAAAGAAAGAGCAAATCGTCCCTGTGCAGCTCAAGTTGGACCATCATTTATCTCCTTGTATTCACAGCAAACAACAGGCTTTTAACAGCATTGTTGAGTTATGAGAACGTTTTGCCTATGGTTCTGCTGCAGCAGGAGTATTTGAACTTTTGCCCAAACAATAGAGAGGCTCTAAAAACACTTCTGAGTCCCTGATCAGTAAGCAATTAGACTGTTCTCCCCATGGCATGCTGAGCCAGGCTCAACTTGCTGCTTTCCAAATACAAAGCCACAGAAGAAAAACGGCAGGTGGTGCCAACCTGTGTGGCAAATCAGAATCAAGGCTTAAAAGACCAAGAGGGCCAGTAATATTAGGTCCCCTCCCACAGTCATCAGCCTTCTGTGAAGTTATCCATGTTGAAGAATATGCAGTGCACTGATTGCTTTGCCCAGCAATACCTTCAGGTTGGTTTTAGCCAAAGAGGGTGTGAACTGGAGACAGACATGCAAGAGAACAAGAGCTTGTGTGTGTCTTTCCACCTCCATCCTTATTTCCATCCTACTAACCCTGGACCAGCTCTTTTTCATGGCTCCCACTCTCCATGAGATATGATAAACATTCTCCTTGACCCATATATGCCTACAGAGGACAGACATAGGTTTCCAACTTCAGTTGTTGACACATTTCTACTAACCTTTTCTTCACTGAAACCAAGTCTTTATGTCTCCTCTCAGGACCCTGACTTAAATTCAGGCAGAAAAGCACTGCAGTTCCCTGTAATTCTTGATCAGGTTACTAAGAGATCTAATTCTGCATATTTTTATGCATTTCCTTTTAGAATTGTCTTCAGAGAACATCTCCATGTATATTACAAGGTAGCAGCAAATAAAGAAGGCAAAGAGCTCACTATTTTGTCACTCCCTTACTGAGAGGGAGGGGCTGTGAAAGTGAAAATTTAGCTGGAGACCGGAAGTCCATCAAGCTACAAGCATTGACATCATATCTGGGAACTCATTGAAAAAGAACATTATTGGGCTCTACTCAAGACTAAACTGATTCAGAATCTCTGAGGATGGGTGCAAATAATATGTGTTTTAAAAGACTTTGGAAGGAATCTGCATGGTAAAGTTTGAGGAGTACAGAGCTTGATATAAACTAAGAAACACATTTTTTTTTAAAACACAGTGGTGCCTGTGAATTAAAAACTTCATTATCCCCCTATTCAATGCACTGCTCTCTGATCACTGTTTAAAACATCCTGACACTGAGAAGCAGCTCATCCTCTTGGCCATTGCCCTCTTTACATCTATGGAATCATGCTATTTATTTTATGTCTTGCATAAATGCCATTGGCTTTTAAAACCTGCCCTAATATTCAAAGCAATGGTGTTTTTCCTTTCTCTGGAATTTTGCATGTTGCATGTGCTGTAACTTATAACTTCTGGACTAATATTTTTATCTCTTCATAGCCTTCACTTAGGTCTCTTTACCTGCATTACCTGGTTACAAATATTATTCTGAAGGGAGCTTGACAGCAGACTGGCATGGTGCTGGAACAGTAGCTGAGAGATCACATCCTGAGACAGTCACCATGAGACAGAGAGAGAACTAACTGGGAACGGCGTGGGCTTTTAAAACCTCAAAACCCACTCCTGACATACATCCTCCAACAAGGCCATACCTCCTAATCCTGCCCAAACCATTTAACCAATTATGGGTGAGTATTCAAATGTATGTATCCAATGAGGGCATGCTCATTCAAACCACCACAGACTGAAAAAATGTCTAAATGGTTAAAACACTTAAGGTTCTTGCAGAGGATCCAAAGAGGTCAGTTCTCAACATCCACATTGGATGTCTCACAAGCCTCCAACTACTTTTCCAGGAAATCACAGACCCTCTGGCCCCATGGGTACTTGAAGCCACTCTGTGCACATAAACTCATACAGGAACACATTCACACAAATAAAAATAACAAACGTGAAGCAGCAAAAACAATAAACATTCTCCTTTCCTTCATCTCTAGATATATGCTTTCTATCAAGTGTTCTTCTGAAACACAAGGTTTAAATGCAAACACACCAAGTCAGAGCTGATGGGGCTGGCAGAATAGCTTCATCTCTGAAGCATTAATGGTTAAGAAATAACCAGGTGTCAACTGAGTATGCAATGTTTTTCAGGATTAGGGAATATTAGGAAAACATCAATGTGACACAAAAATGCATTTGTGGTCAAAGACATTTTTTATAACACAGAATTTTATGTTTTAATGGTTCATTTTATTTACTCAATACTATATATTATGAAAACATATCTAAGTCACTATGTAATAATTTTTAGGTAATGCAATAAACAATCTGAAGTATTTTAAATTCTTGCAGAGTTTATTTAACTCCAAAGAAAGATTAATGCTCAAGAAACCAAGTAACACTGCAGAAAAGAAATTTGACTACAATTAGCTCAAAGAGATGTGGTCTGAAACACTCTGATACTTCTAACTTTTAAATATCAGACAGAAAAAAAAATTAGTCAAACCACTGTAATAAAACCGTTTTATTTAAGAGGTTTGCGATTGAGGATACTTTTTCCCCAAGCTTTATTTCTAAATTTCAAGGATCTGTTACCAGACAGGCATTAGGAAATCCTTGACATACATCAGTAAGGAGGGAGAACAAATACCTTGAAAATCCACTTACTTAAAAAAATGTATTGCTTTTCTTGGTGCCGTGACAGATCCAGTACATTAAGTACTGTGAAGAAGAAAGACACTCAGTAGGTATGACAAAGAGAGTGTTGTGGGGCAGTGGGCTAGAGAGAAATTCTTCAAAGTCAAGCTAATGGACCTGCACAACTGAAGGTTAAAGAGGGGAAAATTAGTTACACTCATGTAACAAAATCCAGGTCATCCAGGCAATGGCCACTTTCACAGTCTGACTTATTGATACACTGTGCACAGGGAATTGCTACAGAAGTCACAGCAAAAGCCAGGGGCAACTTCTTTCTCAAAGGAAATGTGGTTTCTCAGTAGAGATACAATTTCACTTCTGATTTTCCTAAAAATAAAGGCCAATTTTTTATGGGATACTGGCATTTTAAGAGCTTGAGCATGGACTTTCTGAAGACAGAAAACAGGACCTTGGAGACAGTAGATACCTATTGTAAACAACTCTGCTCAACATATAATAAAAAGAAAACACGTCAAACAGAATTGTTCCTGTCAATGAAGGGGATTTCAGAATTTAATGACGGGGTTTCATCAAGCTTGTACATTTACAGCTAAAGGAACTATGTCACAGTCTTTCCCTAGTTAAGAACAGAAGAATCAACGTCTTTCTCGCTAGTTCTTCCTCCACAGTGTCACACATCTGAGTGGACTCAGTTCTCTCGTTGCCTGTTCTAGCAGTATTACTCAATGTGAAATTGAGTGTGAATTTTACCTAAATTTGAATCATGGTAGTGTGACCTTTAAAATGCAGCCTCTCAGGCATGATGCCATACATGGCTTCAGCTCTCATATCACACAGAGGACATGGGACATCTCCATCATTCAGTGGGAGTCTGATGATATCACAATTAATTTAGATGTTTGTTTGGCTTTCCTTGGAGCATGTAAGATGTGTATTTCTGAGTTTTCTATCATATATGCACCACAATTACCCATGTTGTGTCATATTCTGTCTTCTGGTGATTTCCTTAACTCACTCAAGATCATATAATATGTGTTGATAATTTTTGCTTAATAATAATTATGCCATTTAAGGACCCAGAACTTCTATATCTTTTATTATTATTTTAAACTACTATTTCAATGTTACTACTTTTCTCTTTCCTCCCTCCAACCCCTCCCATGTAACCCTGTACCTTATTCTCTCTCAAATTCAGTCTCTGACTTTTCTTTGATTATTATTACACACGTGTGTGTGCCCGAGCGTGCTCGCGTGAGCGCGTGCTCACACACACACACACATACACACACACACACACACACACACACACACACACATATACTTAAATATTTAGGAATTCCTAAATATATAAATACAACCTGCTAAGTCTGTACAATATTACTTGTATGTATATATTTTCAAGGCTGATTACCTGGCAGTGGTTAACCAACTGGTATGCTCTTTTCTGGAGGAAACTATTTCTCCTGCTCTCAGCATCCCTTAGTTGCCTATAATTCTTTGTCTAGGGCTGGGGCCATGAGATTTATACCTTATATGTTACTGTCTATGGTGTCATTCTTTTTCAGATCTTATTTAGGCAGCTGTGTTGATGAGACTTCATGGGTGTTGTTTCCATGATGTTTATAGGTGAGATAACCTCACAGCAGTTTACTGTTCTTAATTGATTAAGTTCATAGAAAAGAAGCATTGCCTATAAAAATATAGTCAGTATCAGAGAGGCAATATCAATATAAAAGAGGAATACAGTGTAATACAGTCTTACAAACATTAACACACTGCAGGCAATGTCTGTTTTTCCTGTGCTATCACAAAACAAGCATGCACTCCTACATTCCAATACAAGTTAGTATTACAAAGCACTCCTTTGAGTGATTCGTATTTGTTAATTGTCTTAACCTTTTGAATAAACCATTGAAGTAGGGGCAATTATAGTGTAATAAAATAGAAAAATATGGTAAACAGATTAATTTGCATAAGTTTGTAGAATTGCAAAAGTATAGAGATATTCCGGCTTTTGTGACTGTTTCTGGGAACTTGGCTAGGCCAGATATTCTACTTAAAGCCACACACCTGTTTTTAAACATGGAAGCACTTTACATGATCGTTACAGTCACAGCATAGTGCACTGCCAGAGTGCAGCCCAGTCTTACTGAACAGTTATCACTGCCTTGTTTCCCAATAATCGTGGACAGATTACCTGATATCTAATGTCTAAATCATGCATGATAGTTTAAAAATGTTTAATGGTCTCTGTTAGCACATGTTTACCTTTATTAGATGATTTTTAAACAGTATCTTAAGCACTTTTATACATTTTTTATATAAGAAACTGTGTGTTAAAATATTATTATAGTTACTGAGAGAGGTTCAATAAGAATTCTATGAACCTATTTAATGACTATAACAGAGAGCGATGCCTAATGGACTGGCAGGCATTTCTTTGCTTTCCACTGGGAGAGGCTCACTCTCTATTCCTTCTCTATTGAGAAGATAATCCAGAAAATTTTCAAGGGCTTTTATTCTGGTTTATGGTTGAATATAATTACAGACTTAGCACATGACTCTTCCATGTAACTCTTAGCACTGGGTAACTGCATTCTTCTCCTGGATTTCTATTTTTATTTCCTGAAACTTATAACTGTTTTGAGCATGTAGCTAAAGAAAATTAAAGTGTCTAAATGTTTTTACATCAGGATATATATGTAGAAGCATTCCTAATGGCAATAGCTGCTCTTGTCTCAAACCAATAATAATTATTTCATATCCACAGGGAACTGTGCTCCTCATATTCACCATGTTAGGGCTTCAAATATTTTTTTCCTTGATGAATAATCAAGTAACTGTTACCAAGATCTGAAAAGAAGCAGAGATTTGTTGTATAATTATAGAGAATTTGCTAATAAGCATGTGCCATATTTTCTTTTATTCAAATTGTTATCCATTGGCATGTCTGGAGAGTATTAAATGCCTGTGTTTCCAGGTCATAAACCTACTATACTTTTGTTAGCAGATAAAGACTAGCCTGATCTAGTGCACATGTTTGTAATTCCAAGGGAAACAGTCTCTGACTCATTCATTGCCTCATAGGTAACAAACTCAAAGAATAGTGTGCCCTGCTGATCATGTGCACCCTGCTCCACCAACAGCAGCTAATGGAGGATACAGTATTTAAATGAATGAGTGAGAAGCAGGTTTTGAAATTCTTCAGCATTGTGACCTTCATATCCCACCCGCAGTATAATAGGGAGGCTTAGCACCATGGGAGGGCCACAAATACACAAAGGTATAACTAACAATTTTTCAGTGTTACGGCAGTGTAATTGCAATATGCATCCAGTTGACATTACTATGAAATTTCAATTGCCCAACCTGGTCCTGACAAGTTTTTGTACCATGGTTTGCCCTTATGAATTTGATCAGTAGCTATAATCTGCATTTGCCTTCAAGGTCAAGAACTGATATTCTACCAATTGCTGTTTTATCAGAAGTTGGAGAATAATAGTACCTAGTAAATTAAATAAGACATTCAAATTTTACTATGACATAAGCTTTGTGTCATATGCTTTGCTCAAGTATAAAAACTGTTAGTGTTCTGAGCATATCCAAGGTGAACAAGCTTAGGCATTTGGGAAGGTAGGTTTTCAAAAACAATTTTGACTTAGATAATTTCAACTTAGAACTAGACATATCATGACACAATCTTGTCACAAATCGAGAGCTAAAGTGTTAAAGTGTTAAAACATGCATTTTCTTCATAAATATGGCCTCATGTGATACTTGGGAAATAATGTCTATTTTCTAAGCCGAGAAAATATTAATAGCTGCCTTTCTCAATACCTAGTAAACTCAGTACTAAGCCATAACCATTTAAGCAACAAAACTGAAAATATATGCCCACATCACAAAGTCATTGAGCAAGTTATAAGAGAATAAAACTGAATCCAGGCAGTGGTGACACACATCTTTAATCCCAACACCTGGAAAGCAGAGGCAGTTGGATGTCTGTGAGTTTGAGGCCTCTCTGGGTTACAGAGTGAGTTCCAGGATAGATAGGACTAAACAGTGTGGCTCTCTCTCAAAATAACAAAACAGGGAGGGAGAGAGAGAGAGAGAGAGAGAGAGAGAGAGAGAGAGAGAGAACAAAACTGAAAACAGCCCAATGAGTCACATGTAGATGCGGAGATAGAAACCAGATATGACTACAATGGGACACTGATGAGTAGACATTCATATGATGTAGAGAAGGAGAGGAAAAGAGGGAAGGAGGAAGAAATGAGAAACATGGAAGAAGAAATGGAGGGGGAAGGAAAAGGAGGAAGAAAAGAAAGAATCAGGAGGGCCAAGCTTATTTATGTTCATTAGTCAATGTTTCTATGACTGTCTTCCTTAGGTATTATTTAGATAATGGAACACAATAAAAAGAGTGTACCGGGACCAATATTCTTGTACATTGAGGCCATCATTAAGTAAAATGAGAGTGGCTTGGACAGAAGACTTATGAGACAGCAGCAGTTGGGATGGTGGGTACAAAGTCACTAAGTGACTAATGAATGCACAGCTAGTGTAGAACTTTAGATAAGCAAAGACTTTTTCTTTCTTTTTTTTTCTTTCCTTTCCTTTCCTTTCCTTTTCTTTTCTGAAACAGGGTTTCTCCATGTAGTTTTGATGCCTGTCCTAGTTCTCACTCTGTACACCAGGCTGGCCTTGAACTCACAGAGATCCACCTGGCTCTGCCTCCTGAATACTGGGATTAATGGCATGATCCACTGCCACCTGGCAAGTGAAGAATTTTTATGAAGTATATAACATAATAAAATTATTTGCTGTTCATTGACATTTACATTTAACTTGGGAATTCTGTATTTAATGCTGCAGTTATCTTTGATTCTGGAGATTTCTGTAGTCTGTTGGCAATATCCTTTTTTAAACACTACCCTTCTATCAACACCACTTAAAGAAAGTAATCTCATTTATTCTCAATATTGACTTTGAAATTCATATAGTCATGAGAAATCTTTAGTTTAAAACTGCAATTTTTCCACAAGTTTCATGCCAACACTGAACCTTTTGTGTCTCAGAGCATTTTCAGTTTTTATCGTTATTGCTTAATAAGCCATAGGTTTTATTAATACCTATCAGCTAATGGTATGCAAACACATGGATCATTCCTTTACACAAGATTGTTTAAATCCACTCAATGGCTTTTAAAACATTATGCGTAGTTATTAACACAGAAAGTACTGATCCATTTAGTGTTAAAGTGGTGCACAACAGAGTTTAATTGAGGAATAATCTAATTGGTTCAACCTACTATTCACTGCATACAAAACCGGGTACTTTATTTCCTTATCTCGGAGAAGTAGTTTCCATTGATTTGGAACATTTCATGATTTAAAGGCATTTCTAATCTTACATCTCAAAGCAGTGTAGTGTGATGAAGACTCAGTATTGTGACATTGATAGCACAGCCAGAAGACACAGTCTCTTAGCTTAGATGTTATAAGTTTATTGAAACAAAAGAGTGCATTTCAAAGGATGACATAATATGATGTGATAGCTCTTCCTGGTTGTCAACTTGATACATCTGTATTTGAGTAAAACCCCAAAATGAAGGGCATACCTCTGTGGGAATTTTGCTTAATTTGAAGTGGGAAGATCTACTTCTAATCTAGATCTTTGAGGTAGGAAGACACAACTTTAATCTTTATCTTGAGGTGAGAAAATTCATCTTTAATATGGATCTTTTGAGCTGAGAAAACTCACATTCTTCTGGAAGCCTACATGAGGACATGGAAGAAGGAAGCATTTGCTCCTTGACTGCTTGCCCTTGCCTTGCTACCACATCCATTCTTTCACTTACATTAGAGCCTGCTTCTTCAGGATTCTAGTGTACACAGAGAAGAAGCTGAGATACCCAGCCTTCTGGACTGAGCAACTACTGAATTCTTGCACTTCCAGTTCATAGCCAGCCATTCATTGTTGGATTATCTGGACCACAGCCTATAAATCATTCTAATAACCCCCTTTCTATATAGAAAGAGATTGATTCTATAAGTTCTGTTATTCTAGAGAACCCCAACTAGTACATATGTTTTTTTAATTATATATCCTCTAATGCTTTAATTGATTAAGGCCAAATAATTTAGATGATTTTGCATTATTTCCTAAGAAGAACTGTAATGGGAAACCAAAACATAAGCTACAGGTGAAAATGAGTAACAAAGAAACAGACAAACAGCAATGGCAAAGCCCATGGTCATCTGCAAATGCACTACAGAGTGGGAAGCACACTTAAGCTCAAACACAGCACATTGGCAAACAATGTTTTGTGAATCTTCCTTCTGTAACAATTCCATTTTATGCTTAGTCTTTGAACACTATATGAGACAAACTGTCTTGGGTCTTCCATGGTCAGTTTACATGGTGGTAACAAGTGGGTTCAACTGCTCAAACAAAGGGTTCCGTGTTTGTTATTCAGATTGCCTCTTTCTCTTCTATCCCAGGACTTAGGAAACTCATGCAAACTTCCTAGGGAGGCAGACTAGAAACAATGAGGGAAACACAGTCAAAACCAAATGCACTTGGCACATGGAAACAAACACACCACATACACATGACATGCACATATACACCAGAGAGAGAGAGAGAGAGAGAGAGAGAGAGAGAGAGAGAGAGAGAGAAAGACAGACAGACACAGAGAGGCAGAGAGGCAGAAACAGAGAGACAAACTACAGAGAAAGACAAAGACAGAGAGAGAGCAAAATTGAAAGCTGAAGATGAATTATCACAAAAAGTAACTACTAGTAACCCAGAGAGAGTTTTGAATCTACTGTAGCAATATGACATAGAGAAATAAATCCCCTTTGCAATTCAGAGCACTGATTATCTAGGTTGAAGTGATCATGTCTACAAGTACCCGTGACCTTTGGCAGTGTGCATATCCTTGCAGAGATGTCCTGAAGAACTTAGCTTCGCCAGAAGGTGACTTAAGCCAACACCCATCTGTAAGGAATTTTGTTCTCATCAGTCTCAGTGGGAACAAAACCATGATCAACCACAAGAGTTGAGCAAAAATGTGTCTTCACAGGGTACTGGCAGGATGTCTGAGACCTCCAGACAGATATTACCTCACAGTCCCACAGTGAGGCTGGAAAAGAAATTAATGAAACAGAAATTGAAGGTGCTACATGCTTCTAAGAATATATGAGGTGGTCCCTGGAAATTTAGAAAGAAGACTGCATGATTTTAAGGGAAAATAGTTGCCCAAGAGTGATGAGACAGAAAAATATTGTCATTTACTGACTTTCCTGGTTTTGAAATTTCTGGGTTGGGCACCTTTGAAACACTAACCTAGGAGAAGGAAGCATGAGAAATATTTCAGTCTGTAGATCAACACTATGAATCTTCAAAATGTGTGCGGTTTTACAAAGACAGAGTAGAAACCTGATTGCTAGACACAGTCATTGATATGGTTTGCTCACAAGGAAAAACATTCTGACTGTGACAGATTTCTTTGCTTAATATTGCCCTGACAGAATATAGTTGTGTTCTTTTAACATGAGCATGCTTACATGATTGACACTTCAGATATACCAGTGAAAAATAAATGCTGTAATAAGAGTGTCTGTAAGTCTTTATTACCCTATAAATGTGCCCAGAAAGAAGAGACACAACCCTTAGTCAAAATAATTTAAAAGTATTTGACTTCTTACTGATGACAAACATAACTGAAATCAGTCAGAAAGCCACTTACTTTCTAGGGTTACTTGAAATGTATTACTACAAACCATTGACCAGTATTCAAGGACTGAAAAATACGCATATTCTGAATTTAGTTGACAGTCATGGGATTGTCATATTTCACAGATTGTAGAGTTCAACTAACAAAGGAAATGGTATTTTACTTTCTCATTAGAAGTATTATTTATGCTTAAACAAATTGGCACTTATCAGCACTTCAAAAATAATTTGTCATAGGCTGATGTTTAGGAAAGCAGTATCAATCAATTCTAAAAATAATTTTAAAAAGCATGAAAATGGAGATACAAAAAAATTAGATTTACCAGACAAAAATGACCCTACCCACTTTTTGAAAAAGTTTGTAAGTACCTTATTTCCAGATATACATATATGTAGATGTAGATATTGATATAGACAGATGGGTATAGATAGACAGATATAGAGATGTAGATATATAGATAGATAAATATAGATATTTGAGAGAGACATCAATTATGATGATGATAATACAACATGGAATCAGAGTACTAGGAAAGGGTAACACAATAAGACCCTTCTAAAAAAATTAAAAGCTGGACAGACAAATAGACATATATGTAGGTGATAGATGACAGGTTGATACACATATATTGAAAATCAGATTGTATATGTATATTGCTACTAAAATTATTAAATTATTTTAAACTTATAGTATCTAAAGATTATCTTGAAATATTCTTGATTTATGTATTCCACCAAAGAATGGTGCCTGTCTTTTTCTAATTTTGTCACTGCTGATATTAGTCTCATCAGTGCAAAAGCCCAGTCCCATGCTCCCACAGGGGTGTGTACTGTTCAGAGGTTTTCAGTGAGTACAGCATATTTGTACATAGTTGCCCTTAATAGAAGTGCAAGTGTAAACAATAGCTGTGTTTGATGACAAAGATTTACTTATTTAATCACAGACAGAACCACTCTGCTGTCTAAAGCTAGCCTGGCATGACCTGAGCTTGAAAGATCCCATTCATCAATGACTATGTGGCATTTCAAGAGGGATTTCATGTAATTCTCATCTAATATCCGTGTAATAAGCCTTTCTAAGTGAGCTATGTATGATATATGTCATAATTATTGATTACTCTTCCCACTGGTAGGCAAATATGTAAACTGCTCATGAAAGCGAAGAGAGTTTGTGTGTGTGACTGCAGGCAGAGTGCTCACATTATTTGTCCTCCACCTCATCATGCACACTTTGCAAAGGCAGCACAAAGTTAATGGTGTGAACTTCTATACTTAATAGTAAGCCAAGCTCACAGTACTAAGGCAAATTGTGATAAAGAGTTTTCTCCTTTACTCAGTTAAAATCTATTAGGTTTCAGAATCAACAAGACACAATTACATTATTGGTAATAAAAAAAGCAATAACTAAAATAAATTCTAAGTAGTTCTCTATAAAATATATTAATATGGGTTTTGACATGGAAATAGTCAATGGGAAATATTTTAAGTGAGAGACACAGTCCAAAATTGATTAATTCCTTCATTTGTAAATGGGCTTATTTATAGAGGCATAAGCAAAGAACTTGTCCTGAAAGTAGGGATAAAAATAATAATAATAAAAACTGAGAAGAAATATCAATCATAAAATAATAGACTATGAAAGATAGTGATACTGAAAGTAAAAATATTAGCTTATCACATTTGAACTGACAACACCTAGCCATGGTTAGTGAGCACTTACTGAGAAACTATGTAATGCTTTATCCACAACAAAGGAAATTAGGGGAAACAGTAAATTGCAGAGGTCATTGTTCCAATAGCATTGGACAGAAGGTCACAAAGGGTACATGACACATGAGAAACCAGTGTTGTCTTAGAATTCAGGAGGCCACCTGATGGGCACAACCTGTTTTACAATTGTAGGCTGAGAAGGGTTCATTCAAGTGAAGAAGCAGAGCTAGAAAGGACTGTATCAAGTAAAGTTTCAAAATGGAGAAAAGTTTAGGTCCCATGTGCTGGTACTGAACTAACAGTAAAATCAGTACACAAAAACTTTCCATTAGAGAAAAGTTATAAAAGCTGATATGAAAGTTCACACACCAGAGTATGGAGTCATAACTAAAGGAAGATATTTTATCTAAAGGAAAACAGAACGTTGTTAAGGACCTACAATTAAAGAATAAAGTGAATAAACATACATTAAATGAAATGACTTTTGTCTGTTGATGAAGAGGAAATGACCATGATTGAAGATAAAGGCACAACCCTAGATGGGAACTCAAAATGAGCTGCAATCATGGAGCTGGTAAATAAGAATTCACAAGTAACTCTCAGAGAGAGAGAACAGGGAAGGCTTTGACCCTCGGCATCAGTGTAAGCACTTACCAAGAAAGAATCAGTAGAGGAGGTGCAGTTTGGTTTAGGGAAGTGAAATGTATTTTATGAGGCACTGGACATGAGCAAAGCAAGTGTGAAGCTCACGGCAGAGCAGGAGCTAAAGAAATGGATGAAAGACTCTACATAGAGTGACTTTATAACTGTAGCCATGGCTGCAAATGGGTTTCTCCAGGGAAAAGACAGATTTTGCTAATGCTATGTTCTGTCCACTAGAAATTTTGTTTGGTATGTGTATGCGAGGGGTGACTGTGACATATGCATGTGAGCAGCTATACTTCACTGTGCCTGTGTAGGTGCGAGCACAGCCCAGGGACTGACAGTGGGTGTCTTCCTCTGCCACCTCTCCATTTCATGTTGTGAGACAGGTCTCTCACTCAATCTGAAACTCCTCAATGAGAATTGTGGCCAGAGACCCCTAAGTGTGCACCTGGCTCCCTGGTGTCCACACATAGACATGGATTACAGACAACTCTGACATGCCACACTTTACATGAGTGCTTAAGATTCAAAGCAGGTACCTTAACTACTGAGCAATCTTTCCAGAGCCTGCACTGTGACTTTTCTATATGAAATTAGTTTCTTCTCCTTCCCAATTAAATGCAGAATCCTTGTTTTCAAAATAAGTGTCATCAAGTCTTATAAAATATTAGCAAATTCTTCCTGATCCAAGTGACCTGGGTCCCTTAGAAGTCAGAAAAAACTCTTCCTTATCATGACTACATGAATTTATTTAGGATAAGAACACACACACACACACACACACACACACACACACACACACACCACACACACTTACAGATATATATATATATATTAAAGTTAGTAGTAAGACAGTACTAGCCTGTGGATAAAGCCAATTCCAGACTCTAAAACATGTAGCACACTTACCCTGGACAGTTTCCTGGTTGATGTAACTTCACTGAAGCTCCCAGGATGCAATTATATGTGCCTCTGGACATTTCTTATCACCAAAAATAAGAAAGTCATTCAGTCAGGCAAAGCAACCTGAGTTCCATGCTCTTGGTCTAATTACATGGCAGGAACTCCTCCTCTTCCTCCTTGTGTCCATTCTACAGCTGGATTGACACATGGGGGAAGGTTGATTTCTAAGATATAATGTCTATCTCAGTTGCTGCTCTATTGCTGTGGAAAGACACCATGACCAAGGAAATTCTTCTAAAAGAAAGAATTTAATTGGGGATTTGCTTACAGTTTTAGAGGGTGAGCACATGATCATTATGGTGGGAAGCAGACAGGCTTCTTGCTGGAGAACTAGCTAAGATCTTCACATCATGATGTGCAGGCAACAGGCAGAGATAGGTGGAAAGATAGAAGATAGCTAAACAGATAGAATATATATATATACATATACATATACATATATGTATATATGTATAAATATATATACATACATGTATATAAGTATATATAGAGAGGGGGGCAGAGAGACTGGGCTTGACTATTGTGGACTTTTGAAACTTCAAAGCCCATTTCCAGTGACACATCTCCTCCAACCAAGGCCATGTCTACTCCAAAAAGGCCTTTTCATCTTTCCCAAGCAGTTCCAATAAGTGGGACCAAGCATTCAAATAATGTGTCTACAGGGCTAGTCTCATTTAAACCACCACAATGTCTTTAGGAGAATTTCTAAATCTTCCAACTCTTCCCCAAGATATTCTCTTCATATTACATTGCAGTCATTCCCAAAAGTGTTTATTTTCCCCAGGCCTCTATCTGTGACTCATCAGGGACAGGAAGAACAACTTAAGAGGTTCCAACAGTTGGTATTAATCTCTAATTTCATTTTAATGTTTTTTTCCCTTAAAAAACAGATTTGTCTAGGTGTCTATGCCCTAAGCACTCCTAGCTGCAAGTACTACAATTTATGTATCGAAGCAAATGTTTCTATTGTATTTGGGAAGTATGTGTTTTCTTTCTTCTAAGAACATTAACATGAGAGCTTTTAGTAAGGGTATTAAGCACAAAGAGATGAACTTTACAGAAAGGATGGAGTGGGTCATAATCACAGTAGAGGTGAAAATGATGATGATGATGATGATGATGATGATTATGATTATAGTGAAGATGTATAGATTACAAAACTGGAGATTATTGAAATGTGTCTGTGGTGGTTGGAATGAAAATGGCCGCCATAAGCTCATAGGGAATGGCACTATTAGGAGGTGTGGCCTTATTGAAGGAAGTGTGTCACTGGGGCTGGACTTTGGGGATTCAGAAGCCCAAGACAGGCCCAGTGTCACTCTCTCTTTCTGCTGCCTGCTGATCTGGATGTAGAATTCTCAGCTACCTCTCAAGCACAATGTCTGCCTAAAAGGAAAGAGATAAGGAGTATGGGAATGAAGGAAGGAAAAGAGGGAGGGGAAAGGAAGGGAGGGGGATGATGGTGAAATGAAGGAGGAGATTTTAAAAAAAGAAAGAAAAGAGAAGAGGCATGTTTGTACTTGGCTTACTGCTCCTTGACTGTGCATAATTCAGAAGCCACACAGTTCACAGCCTCTTCCTTAGGGAGTAAAGTGAAGAGTACATGAGACTCTTACATTGAAGACTTTCAAAGGGCTCCACAGTGGACAAGCCTACTCTCCATACGCTGAGAAAAGAAAAGAGCATAGCACCTTGTTGTCCCTCTTCTAGATTAGGTCTTCTCAAAATCTTTCCACTCATCATCCTCTCTCTCTCTCTGTCTCTCTCTCTGTCTCTCTCTCTCTCTCTCTCTCATTCACTCTCTCTTTTGTTTTTTGAGACAGAGTTTCTCTATGTAGCTTTGGAGCCTTTCTTGGAACTCACTCTGTAGCCCAGGCTGGCCTCAAACTCACAGAGATCTGCCTGCCTCTGCCTCCTGAGTGCTGGTATTAAAGGTGTGGCCCACCACCACTGGGCCACTCATCATCTCTTTAACCTGAATTTTTTTTTTTTTGGTTTTTTCGAGATGGGGTTTCTCTGTGTAGCTTTGTGCCTTTCCTGGAGCTCACTTGGTAGCCCAGGCTGGCCTCGAACTCACAGAGATCCACCTGCCTCTGCCTCCTGAGTGCTGGGATTAAAGGCGTGCGCCACCAATGTCCAGCCTGAAAATTTTTATATGATTGTGGGTACAAAGGTGCATAAAATAGGTTATATAAACCAGAGATTTACTGATAATAAAACATTTTAAGTACTTTCAAATATTTTAAAACAATTTGCTGTACATATAATTTACCAAAATTGTAGAGGAAACCAAATTTGTATACTAGTGAGATGGGTATGCTTATTTTCACTAAAGGAATTGTATCTTGTTAGAGTATGTGATGCTGTGGAATGAGTACCATCATCAACATTTTTCAGGGTTGATCAATGTTTTGATGTTATAGTTGCCAACTCCGAACATGGTGGACTACTTACATATCTAATACAGCATGGCAGACATGTGTTTAAGACCATTTGTGAAACAAAAGCTTTCAACTTCAACCACTCCAAACACAATACAAACCCAAAGATTTTCTAACTGATACATGATGGTAGAAAAATACTTTGTTTATTGGTAACTAAACCATTAGCTTTCTATGGGAGCAGAAAGCCTAATATGACAATTAAAATATTATAGCACTTCTAAAATGGGTCCTACAGTGTTACGGACACCATGTGTTTACACTGTGGGGTGTGAGTGATAATCAGGGACTGGAAGAATGTGTTCTGATCAGCAAATAGAATGTCCAAAGAAGTGAGGGGGAACACAAGTGGATTAGTACACACATGTGGACTCATAGATAGAAAAGAAAATATGAGCAGAAAGCACATTTGAAGAAATGGTGGCCGAAAATTTACAAAATCCTGGGATGGACATACACATCCAGTCTTAAGGATCTCAGCAGCTCACACATGATTCCACAAGGATACACTAGGATTAGAGGGGTCTGCCTCATCTGTCTTTTCATGTGAGTGCTGGTCCTGAAAATCCAGCCCTTGTGCTTGTAAAGAGTACTTTACCAACTAAGCTATCTCCTGAGACATAAAGTGCTTTTAATACACTTAGTAGACTCATAGTTTTCACTGAAGACCAGCACACTGTAACATATCAATATTTTGTTCTCCCATCAGACAGAATGGCCTATCTTTAACATAACATTGTTTGTCTGGTAAATAGAAAACTTAGGGAATTCCACTTTGATTTGCAAGCATTTGTTTGAGTATTTTTGCATCTATGTTCATAAGGGAAATTGGTCTGTAATTCTCTTTCTTTGTTGGCTCTTTATGTGGTTTGGGTATCAGAGTAGCTATGGCCTCATAAAATGAATTGGATCATGTTCCTTCTGTTTCTATTTTGTGGAATAATTTGAGAAGTATTGTAATTAACTCTTCTTTGAAAGTCTGGTAGAGTTCTAGGCTAAAACCATCTGGCCCTGGGCTTTTTGTGAGTTGGGAGACTTTTAATTAGTACTTCTAATTCACTAGGGTTTATAGGTCTCTTTAATTTGCTTTATTTGATCTTGATTTAATTTTGGTATATGATATATATTGAGATAATTATCTATTTCTTTTAGATTCTCTGCTTTGGTGAAGTGCATATTTTTAAAGAATATCCTTACAAGTCTCTGGATTTCCTCAGTGTCTGTTGTTATGTTCCCATTTTCATTTCTAATTTTGTTAATACAGATCCTCTCCTTGTCTTTCTCTCTCTCTCTCTATCTCTCTCTCTCTCTCTCTCTCCCTCTCACTTTATCTGAAAAAAGGGTTGGTCAGTCTTATTGATTTTCTCAAAGAACCATCTCTTTGTTTCATTGATTCTTTGAATTTTTTTGTTGTTTCTATTTATTAATTTCTGCCGTGAGTTTTATTTCTTGCCATCTACTACTTTTGAATGTGATTTTGTCATTTTGTTTTAGAGCTTTTAGACGTGCTGTCAAGTTAGTAGTATGAGCTCTCTCTATCCAGCATTTCCTTTTAATGTACACACTTAGTACTATGAACTTGCCCCTTAGAACTGCCTCCGTTGTGTCCCATAAGTTTGGGTGTGATATATGCATTATCATTCAAATCTTGAACGTCTTTATTTTTTTCTTAATGTCTGCCTTGACCCGCTTTTCATTCAATAATAAGTTATTCAGTTCCCATGAGTTTGCAAGCTTTCAGTCGTACTTTATATCCAGTTTTAACCTGTGACAGTAAGACAGGACGCAGGGAGTTATTTCAAATTTCTTGTATCTGCTGAGATCTGCTTTGTGTCTGAGTATGTGGTCAATTTCGGTGAAAGTTTCATGAAGTGCTGGGAAGACTGTTTTATGTTTTGGTAAAACCTTCTGTAAATAGTTCTCTGTTTAGTTTTCATCTAGATGACCTGCCTATTGGCAACAGTGGGTGTTTTAAGTATTAAGTTTAATACAGAGAATATTCCAGTGTACTTTGTAATAATCATTTCTTCCTTTGCAAATTAAAAGGTATAGAATTAATCATGAATCTCCTTAGAAATATTAAAATTTAAGCATATTTCTACTCTTTTGCTGAAGACTTAAGGAAATTGTGGAAAAATAATTTATTGTAAAAAATCTGAGAGGAAAAAAATGTATTTAAAATGGAATTACTAAACATTTAAAAATTA